>PPKJ02000005.1:600000-890716 GCA_003706095.2 Ogataea trehaloabstinens | reverse complement strand
TTATCCGACCCTAGTCAAATATTTAATCTGTTTAGAGTTATTTCTGGTTGGTTTCAATATCGGGTTTTCTCCGATTATGTAATCTCCCTGGGTTGGCAATGGCTGTTTTATGAGCGGCGGAGAATCAGTCTCAAGCCTCCTCTTTATATCATAACGAGATTTCAACATACGGAGGGAATATAGTATTCTATTTATACTTCAAGAGATGAAGCCATGATAGATTAGAGCTGCACGGTAGATCAAGTACCCCTTTTGAAACATCGTACGGTACTTTCTGTAACTTGGAATTAAATATGTTTCACATTCTTGATCACATAATCAAGTTTTACTCTTACGAAACCGCTCCAAAGTAATTTACTTTCTGTAGCTCCAAAATTAACGTTCCGTAACGCTAATTAGCCACGGTTATGTATACCTTGTTAGCAGCACTGAGCTGACTCTGGTTTTGCACACGCTTTGGGAAGTCTCACCAACCTGTTAGGCACTGTGTTGGCATAAAGCAGGCAACCCAGATGAGTCAGCGAATGGTCGGCTGTATGAGAAAAGCGGTGCTTAAGTATTTCCACTGAGAAGTCAAGTTTTATTTCAATACCAAGCAGTGGTACTTTCTTCGTCGCACCTTGTCCTGGGGAGGAATATCAAAAGAGGAAACTTGGCTCCCTTTCTAGTTAAGAAATTTAGGGGACAAGAGGCAAAAATCTCCCTCTTAGCAAAAATAAGAAGCTTATACTTGTTTCTCGTAGGGCAGATTAGAGGTTGAGTATGGATGGTCAATCTGATATACACGCCTACGAGGTGTAGCTGCTAGCCGCTCAGCCCCTGATGGGTTACACTTGAAGGTACCACCGAGCTGCACGGCCACATTACCTGTCTCCAGAGACTTGCGGTGTGTAAAGGTGTGCCTTTTTCATCAGACCAGCGGGATCAGCATCACCAAAAGGAATTTCCCATCAATGCATTTCGTGACAGTTCTGAAACAAGAATTCATATTTTCTAAAACACAAGACGTACTGGTGCTATAAAAGGCAGCCACCGATTTGGCATCAGTTGCCTCGTTTCCTTATTGTATAAGATTGCGGCTGAATGGCAATCGAATGAGAGTTGTCGCATACTTTGTCATTTGTGATTTTGTTTCGTGTGTTAACAATAGTTGCCACAAAGAGCCGAGTATCTAACGAAATAGATCCGGCTCGATTGCGCCAGCTCGTCGCTTTCCCTTTTTCACATTCTCTTGATAACCTTGGCTTTGCAGAGAGAGAGAGACAGTTCGAGTTTTTGAATTCGAAACCTGCTACACTAAGTTTAGTCACAATGGCTCCATACTACGCTGTTCGAAATGGGAGACAGACCGGAATATATAGAACATGGGATGAGTGCTCGAGGAATGTTACCGGCTTCTCTCGTGCTGAGTTTGCTAAATTCAATACACATGCTGAAGCGATGGATTACTTTCGAAATGAAGAACAGAGTGCTGACCAAGAGTTATATTCCTCTGAAGATAGTGAAAATGATGAAGTCCGTCACATAAATCCCTATATATTTGACGTGTACACTGACGGGGCATCTCGAGGAAACCAGTTCCAGGATAGAGCTGTTGCAGGTTATGGTGTATTCTTTGATATAGATGACAGCAGAAATGTTGCTGCTCCTTTAAAAGGAGCTCAGCAGACAAACCAAAGAGCGGAGTTGACAGCAATTGCTGCCGCTTTAAAAATCATATTAAAAGACCTCAAGAATAGTGACAATGGTGAATATGTCCAATACAGAATTTGCACAGATTCGGCGTACTCAATCAACTGCCTTACAACGTGGTGCCATGGTTGGAGGAGAAAAGGCTGGGTAACAGCTAAAGGATCACCTGTGGTCAACAAGGACATAATAACGCAATGTTTGGATAGTATCCAAGACATTGACCATTACTACAAAGCAGCAGGTATGAGTCCGTTGCAATTCTGCCATGTTGCAGGCCATTCAGGTAACTACGGAAATGAAATGGCAGATGCCCTTGCCAATCAAGGTTGTGATATGAACAGGTAAGTATTCAAATACTCATTCAGGAGAGACCCCTTCTATGGGGATTCTAACTGCCCTATTGGAATATGCATTGTAGGTGATTTTGATAATTTCAGATTGAGGGAATCTCAAAAATGGAATATCACTGCTTGATGAAGCCATCAAATATCCATAAAACACTCTGATAACAGTCTCGTCGGCAATGATCAGAATATCATTGTTCAACCGCTCAACTTCCATTATTAGAGGTTCTACCTTCAAAGCAAGGTCATGATAGCACTCAGCGCGAGGGTATCTGTGGTGATAAGGATCGGTAAGGTGGTGCTTATAATCATTTGGATATTTTGCTTCTAATTCATCATCTGTGAGGCCTTCTGCGTCACCGGGATTAAGCTGTGTTAATTCAGGTCTGTGTCTGACTTCGACCCCTTTATCTTTGAACACTTGGGCCATCTGTGCAGTTCTTAGTCGAGTAGATGTCCATACTTTTAAACTAGAAGGCAGATTCTCGTAGCCAAGACTTCTGAAATGCGTGATCAAAGTAGACGTCAGCCTAGTGGCATAAAGCTTTCCAGAATCATCAAGTGGTGGGTCACTTTTGTATTGGAGCCTGTTATTGGAGCATCTAGCAAAATATATGGAGCCAGACTTGATCTTGGAGTTCATCAAGTAAAAGATAATCTTGGACGTCAGCAAATCATACTTGGATCTATTGATAAAAAGACGTTCTCCGAAGTTGATGAATTTGATATATGTTAGCTGGGACTCATTCATTTCTTCATAGGAATGACTCACTAAGCCTATTCTCTTCTTGTAATCTTCTATTGCTTCTTGCTCGTCCCAGTTTAGGTAATCAGGAGACTTTGCCGCATCTGCGATATTTCTCTGAAGCAAGTCCTCGTCATCGATCAAACTCTCAATAAATATGACTTTCACGTTCTGCTTATTCAATATCTCAGCAAGTTCCTTTCTTTGCGAACTAACACCATTCACCGCATCGTAAATAGCAATTTGGCCCATGTCGTTGTGAAAAAAGTCGAGCATATCATTGACAACCTGAGTGATGAGCGTTTTACGAGCGTGCATCGCCTCTTCTGTCTCGGGCTTGGGATCAAAGAACTCATACGGAACTCCATTGACTTGCCGTCTGTAGTCTCCTAAATGAAACAAAGTTGCTCGAACACCAAGCCACCTCAAGTATCTGCACAGACTGATCGATAAGTTTGTCTTTCCTCTTGCAGGCTGTCCTACCAATGCCAGACATATCGAGCCAGCGTGGTAAAGCTTCCCTGAGTCTGTGGAGTAGGGCTGGGCAGGGGAAACATGGAACTTGGAAACGTTGTTGTGGATCTCATCAACATCTTCATGTACGTGACTCTGTTCGGTGAAGGCAGCCTTCTCCTTGTAGCCAGGTGGCGCTACAAGTACATCTTGGCCCTCGACAAGCAGATCATTGCTGGAGGTCGATTCCATTGCGGCCGGAATCCACCTATTCTGCTTCCTGGCGGAGTAATTGCCAGGAAACTTTGGCGGCTCTATTTCAGCAACATCCACTTGTTTACTTGACATTGTATCTAGCAGCTCTCTTAGACCACCTAAGACAATATCAAACTTCCTCCTCCCTGGCAAGAGCTGCTCTTTCGCTCAAACGCCTTCCTCGCTGAGTTGACCAACAGGTGCTCACCTTGTTTCGTAGCGGACCGGGTAAAATATCCTTGTTGCAATTTTTTGCGACTGCCCGCTAAACTTTTTCTTCTCCACAAAATTTATTGTTGGTATTATTTGCTGCAGCTCGTGCGGATGGAGAGCTTTAGCGGGTGGGGAAATTCTTATTACACCAATACGCTACACAAGTTAATTTATTGCTATTCATATAGCCGAAACACCGCGTCGTGTGCTCAGCTAAAGACGGATCTTTGTCTCTGTTCCGTTGCTCTTGTACAGCAGCTCCATTTCAAAGTCGCCCAAGTGTACCTTGACGAGAGCTGTGGAATCGATGTTCAAATTTCCGTTTATAGCTTTCCTAAGAATATCTGCCCCAATGCCAGAGGTAGCATAGCTGACGGGAATGCGTGGGGCTTTGTACACCCCAGGAGGGATTACCAGCGTCTGCTCCTTACTTATGTATCCCAGTGTAGTCTTGTCTGATGAAGCTTGGCCTTGAATGATGTCAATCACGATATCATGGTTCTCAATCGGATTGTATACAGTCAACTCTAGCTCTGACGACATGATGTGCATAGTTGAGTCCACAATAAATAGAGACGATGCTGTTTTAGATGTGTAGTCACCATTCAGCTGTGGGATCTTCATTGGAAAGTGAATCTGCGATAGCACTTTTGATAGGGAAGAACAGTCGGAAATGGAGTCTCCAATTATTGTCAAAGCAGGAGAGTTCCCGGAAAAGTAGCTTCCAAAAAGTCTTTCCAGCTTGGACTTGTCGTTCTCGGAATCGGCCGACAAAGTGAGGGCGGTAGTCAGGTTGGACTTCATTCTAGGAGTGATGGAAAATTCGTGTACATCAAGAGCACCAATGTCAGAGCCGTTGAAATCAAGATCAACCTTGGTTGATTCAAGCATATTGTTAATGCCAACGTTAAAAATGTCAGTAAACGAGGCATTGATTAAGAGGTCCACGAACTTGTAGCTGGAGTCTAGAAATAGAATGCTGTTCAGTCCAATCTGAAGAGCGTGTAGATCCGGATTCATGGATGGCGATGAATACTCAAATCGTGATGAAAATTCAAGCTTTTCAAACGTGCTGCTGATAAATGGAGACTTGAGATCAAGACCAAGCAGACAGTCCAGGTCAACCTCAATCGTGTGGCCATCGATGACTTTCTGGATTAATTTTCCGACTGTTTCAGGCTCATGAATGTGAATCCTGGAGTGAACTATGTCTACTCCGAACTCCAATGTTGAGCTGTCCAACTCAGACGCCTGCCATGTTGGAATATAGATGGTACAAACAAGGACACCTTGATGAACTAATGTAATATTACCTTTCACCGCATTCACATCCAGCTGTCCAACATCTTGAAGTACCTTGGGCATCTGCAATTTGAGTACTACTGAAACGGCAACGAAGGGTTGGTCTTCATCAGCGTATATAGACCCGTTGGATATGTTTATACTTCGTATATGACTTTGTTCGTTGTCAGGCAGTATCCTGGAAGGTCTCAATGGTAACTTCAAGGTCAGATGATTAACTAGTCTCTGAATCCAGTCGAGCTGTAGTCCACTATTGGAGCCAGATAGAAATGCCAAGGTGGTATCATTGTGTAAGGCACTGGCGACGGCTTCGTTCAAAGGAGACAACTTTCCTCCACCACATGACGCGCTCAAAGATGAAGATATTTTGGGTATTATGAAACTAACAGACACATTAGTTCCTATATTTGATCGTATGCTTGTTGCATCACTGGATGCTGAAAATAAATAAATATGTTGATCCTCTCCACATCCTGGTATATTAAGCGACCAGTCCATTTGTTTCAGGTTGATGTTTATGACATTGAGTGCCGGTATAGCGATAGTGGCCGATCCTGAGTAAGTAGTTCCGTCTTCAGAGGGCTCCATATCCAAACCTAGAACAGACAGCTTCTCAGAAAGATGACCGATCACTTCTGTAACATTAATCATGCTCGTGACAGAATAGTCTAATGAAATAGACGGCTTATAGAAAAGGTGAGAATGGTCAAGCTTACAATGAGCACTCAGTGAGATCTTCAACGGCAAAAGTTCATCATGAGTATGTGATATCAAGTTCAAGATATATGCAAGGTTATCAGAGTTTGGATAGACGGATGTGGAGACATTCATAGCAGCAGCATTATCATTGTCAAGATTGATGGAGACACCATGGTGCATCTCGAAATCCAGCACTTGTTTGGCATCATCTTCAAGCGATAGGAATATAGGCACCCGATCTTCTGGTGTAACTGTCACACTACCGACTCTTTTGAGTAGCGACAGCCACAGTGTATGGTAGCGATTGTTGACTCTTGAATAATCAAAGTGGAGGTTGGCTTGCAGAGTGATGTTTGAAGAGGAATCAGAGATGTCATCTATATGTAAATCTTCAACATTTAGAGTCATAACCGACTGTAACAAAAAGCTTGTTATTGAAACCAAGTAGAGTACATTCAACAGCACAAATATCAGTATTGCTAATGCTAGTAATTTCATCCTCAGGCGAGTGCATTGTTTTGACACTGTCTTGTTATGAATTGACTCATTACACTGTAATGTTGCAAGGTAATCAATATGATCGTTGTTTTGACAAAGCAATGGCTGCGACTCTTCATCATGGACTACTTCCCTATGAGTGGCCTTTCCAGTACTTACTGGGTTGGTCTCGCCGACCATCTCTTGAGTTGACTAACTTGATGGTACTAGCAATCTAGCTGATCCTTAACGCTGGTTTGCTTGAATGACGTCTCAATGGCTGTTGGCAAGCATCAATTGCGATAATATGAGCTGTTGATAGATTCTGAGCTTATGGAGCTCAGTCTCACCCTGTAAGTGGCTGTTGAGGCTCTTCTTAACGCTGGTAATTGCGCAGTAGCCTCGTTTACTTGAAGCAACCTCTGCTTAATAGATAAAATGAAAAAATAAATAAAATAAATATTCTATAATTTACACTCCACAAACGATTCATCAAGCAACTCGTTTAAAATTTCCGCTGTAGGAGCAGCAGTGAGTGGAATGGTGCACTTCCACTCACCGATGTGCTTTATAGTGACATCATTCTCGGTGAGTTTGGTTGAATCCTCGACAGCTAATGCTTTGACGAGCTCCTCGGAGTGATTGAAGTTCGGTACAAGTTGTCTGAATTTGTCCTCTTGAACCAGTTTCTGGAAAAAGCCACCAGTACCGGCTGTTTCAGAAGTGAGCGTTGATTTGATGAGCTCCTCTAGTTCATTGGACGATATGTCTAACTCGTCGTACTCAGGATAGTCGTAAAGAAAGTTGGATAAGAAACTAGCCCACTCTGTTTCTGGCTTCAGCGATGGACTAACTTGGCTCTGTAAATGAACAGCAAGCTTACCATTCGAGCTGGACGTCAGAACCTTAGACTCATAGTAATCAAGAATGTCTTCAAGCTTGAGACTGCTCAAGATCTTCACATCAGTCTCTCTTCTGTTCAGATCATAGAATCCGCTTGCTATCCTATTCCAAAATCTAGACCGTTCCTCTTTGAGATTCCGAACCTTCTGCTTCTTCTTGGAAATAACAGCATCCACATGCTTTTTGAACTCCTCCTGTGTCATGCCTCTGTTCTTCTTACCCATCTTCACAAGGAACTTGTTAATTCTTTCGCGTAAGTACATTGTAGATCTTTCGCTTTGGACTAGCAATCGCAATCCAAAAGTAGTTCTGGTTTCTCGAACTCCAGAAAATACAACATATCCCAACTGCTCTTTGGTTCTCAGTCTATTAAAGAAAGGCTCCTGTAGTATCTGAGCAATCAGTTCCGCTTTAACACGGTCCTGTTGGCACTGAATCTCTCCAAGTTGGATGAAAACTTCAATACAGGAATTCACATTCTCTGCATCGTCGTTCTTCTTCAAAAAATGGTACTGCTTGTTGTTTGGAAGTGATAAAGTTCTCCCTCTAGTAAACTGTGATTGAGTATAACTATGTGACCGTGTCAGTTTGGACTCAACTAATGCAATCAATCTGGTCGCTTCCTGTTTGCTGCAATTACCAACAACTAAACTCTCAATAAAGCAAATGTTGAATAAATTCGAAACATAGCTCTTCAAAGTTTCAAATGTTGCAGAATCAAAAAACTCGATCTGATCTTCAATCATCCATGAGTTATCATATATCAGCGACGAAATCATTGGTCCAACCTGGCTATAGGGGACAGAGAACCCAAAGTTCTTTAGGCTTCGGAGTGTCTTCTCTCTGATGGCTTCAAATCGCTCCTTTCTAGCGTTATCCCATAAAGATTCGTCCTTTGAAAAGTTAATCAACGTCTCCGTTAATCTCTCTAATAAAATGTTAAGTTTATGAGAATATCCGGTGACATCAAGACTTATCCCTTCTCTAGCAACGTTGAATTCGTGTGATAAACCTGCAAGAGACGCTAGGTAAGAGACACTGTTTAATTCATCCTCCAAAAGCTCGACAAATAGTGATAGCAAAAGAGAATCCAAAGGGGTGCTTGTAGAACCAGGAAGATTGAATTTAAGAGTCACTGCAGATCTTGGTCCTCCTAAAGCAGTATTCACCTTATACCACAGTTTTGAATCGCCATCAGCATTGATAATTTTCGGGTATATTACCCCTTCAGATTCGTCTTTTGGCTTTTCAATCAATGTGAAATCAGTTGCAATGAAATTGTTCTTCTCTGGAAGCTTATAAGACTCGTCAGTGTTCAACCCTTGACTATAGATCATTTTCAACTCAGTCAAAAGCTCTGGATCCAAGGATGACTTAGTGTATTCAGTTCCATACCATTTCTCAGTCTCAATGCTTTGTTTTTCATCGTCAAATGCTTCTTTGGCTACTAATGTAGCCATGAAGTTCGATGGATTAATGAACGACAAAAATCGGGTAATCAAAGCTGGATCGTATTTTCTGGCTATTGAAGTACTCAAGAGATTTTCTGGGGGAATTTTGCCAACGGGTGGGCTGCTTGTCACTTTTCCCAGAGGATCAAAATCGGTATCATAATACTTCAAGCCATGCAAACTTCCAGCAAGTTTGGAAGCAGTACTACTTGCTCCTGATTTTTGTCTGAACTTGAAACTTGAGACAGACTGATCATGGAGTTCTTTATATATCCACTCTTGTGGTCCTTCATTGATCAACATCTTAACATATTGAAAAATATGCTTGATGATTTGCTTGTAGTTGTCTAGCCCTTCCGGTGTTAGTTCAACTTCTACTACGAAATCAGAGTATCCACTGGATATATTGATAGCACCACAACTCAAACCATTAGCCCATCCATTTCTCTTGAAATTGAACAAAAGAGAACCTTCTGATTCATGACCAACTAAGTGTGCTAAATACTTAGTTGGTGCATATTCCCAAAATGGCGAAGGATCAGGGATCGGAAAGGAAAGCTGTAATGATCTTGAGCTCATAATAGGTTTTGCTTTGATCAAATTACCAACATAAACGTTGTTTCCAAAAGGAGAGTTCGGGTAAAATGGACTCTCCAAGTTTTTGTTCTTAATATTGGAAAACATGTCAACAGTCCACTTTGTTAAGGTATCTAGTGGTTTATTTGAAACGACAACAAGCTTCATAAGGTTCGAAGAGTAATACTTTGAATGAAAATTAATGAGCTCTTCTCTTACATCCAAGCCATTTTGTATAGGATTTTCACCCAAAGTGACCTTATTGCCTGTAGAGAATCCATTATAAGGATGATCAGGGCTTGTTAAAGACTTGGACAGTTGGTATAAGCGCCACGTATCATTTTGTAGGTTCTTTTTATTCTCGGAGTCAACAGCATTGATTTCTCTATCTTTACAACCTGGGTCAAATAAAGGGCAAATGAAAAACTGAGCAAATCTATCAAGTGCGCCTTCCAGAGCATCATTAACCACCTCAAAGTAATAATTTGTATGCTGTGAAGAAGTGAATGCATTACTGTAACCAGAGTTCTTTGATAAGTATGAACTATACTCGTTTTCGGAAGGATACTTTTCGGTTCCCATAAATAACAAATGCTCACAAAAATGAGCCAATCCAGGCAGAGTTTTAGGATCATTAAACGATCCTACGTTAACGTCCAACGCTGCTGCAGATTTATCTGTAGTAGGATCTGAAATCAATAACGCGGTGAGATCATTTGAAGCAAGATTGATGATTCTATAGCTTCTGTCGTCGATATCAGGCTTATCCAGATTCTCAGAAATAACAGAATAGCCATCGATATTACCAGTCACAGTCGAATTGGAAATTGCGGTCGACATCTGGCGGTAGCTTAGACTAAAAGAAGCTGTTCTAGGTTAGTTGAAGCTCCAATTGAGCTGAGCTAAGAGACCAAGTAAACTCACTTGAAGCTGATCTCTGGTTCGCTGTAATCGGAATTGCTCTGAATCTAAATATCGCCCTTTTGATAAGCAACATAAAAATCAGTAGTAACCCTAACAGCCTCCAAGTCCTAATGTGGAAACAATAAGGTCAGTAATACAGAATCCTTGTTGTTGGATACTACAATGCACTGTCGAATCTATAATTGTGTGATAATGTTAATGTTAGTGTTGATAAACCCCAGAGGCTATTTTATCTTCGGAAAATGGTAACGAGATATTCTTAACTAAAAACGGCGAAAAGAAAAGAAGGCGGTGCATGTTATAAGTAGGGTATAGTACATTAGAGGATCATAATTAAACCTTATCATCATCGAATATCCAATGGGACAGCAGTGGATTGGACGGAGCCTTTGAGCAGTAGCTTTTGTCACCTTCAGGTCTTTGGTTTTGATGATTTCCCGATAGCATACTTTGGACAGATAAACCTATTGAATGAATTGTATTTGCAGGTGTCCAGCCATCATAGAGTATATTAAGGCATATATGGCCATTTGAGTACACATGCGGGTGGATAGGTATATTTCTGCGTACATTTGAATGGGGGTCGTAATCGATGAATTGGACTTGCGGTTGTTTGAAGGGGTAGTCATCATCAAGAAGAAACCTCAGTCGATATACCTCATTTGAGGGGTAAAGAGAGTTATCTTGGATTTTCATGTCGATATAAAAGATATTAAGATCGTCTGTGGGTTGAACCAGTGTGAAGGAAGGGGTAGAATTGAATTTCTGGATCTCTTTTAAAATGCGATGGGCGGCTACGGGAGCCATATGGATTCTGTTAGATGGGAGATCAGTCTGTTTCTTTAGCGTCTAGTTAGCTTTTCATATAGAAGGCAGCTCGAGATTGTTTTTTGGATAACAGCTGAATTCGAGATAGTTGTGGAGGCTTCCTGCGGAAGGTCGTTTACCAGCAGAATCAAATGACAGTTTGGACCGTTCCTTGCTTCAATGGGGCTTGATGGTTGTGTGTGTATCAACTAGTTTGAAATCACCTCTTTGTAATGGTTCTAGATTTGTTAGTGCGGGCACTAAATTGCTATTTTTAGTGAGATTTAGGCCGGGTAACTGCATTCCTCGAGGAGACAAAAAGAAAAAGAAAACAAAGGCATGCGGTATTGACTAGACTGTTTTTTTTTCATTTGATCTTGTAACAGTTAGTTAGCTGAGGTTTGCCTTTTTCTGGATACAGTTTTATAGTGTGCTACCGGTTGAAGACCCTCTTTAGAATCTGCTCTGCAAATTCTATCATTCGTTTATCAGGTTTACTGTACTGCACTGTTTCCAAGACGCTCAAAATGAGATCATCGGTAAGAGTTTTGCCTCTTGTGTTGGCAGTTTCCTCGTTTGTCGGCCCAACAGTGGCTACTCCACCTGCCTGTCTTTTAGCATGTGCGTCTCAGGTTGTCCAGGGATCTTCTGAATGCTCCTCATTGAACCAGGTTGCTTGTGTTTGCTCTAACGAGGCTTCTGCTATGCAATCATGTCTTTCTGACAAGTGTTCCGGGGACTTGAGCTCTACTGCTTATTCTGCATTCCAGTCGGCATGTTCTTCTGCCGGGGCCTCTATTTCAAGTGCCTCGTCTTCAGCATCCAGATCCTCATCTGCCTCATCGTCTGCTGCCTCTAGGTCCTCATCTGCTTCGTCGTCTGCTTCGTCGTCTGCATCATCCTCTGCTTCATCTTCTGCTTCCAGCTCTTTCTCTAGCTCCTCATCAGCTTCGTCGTCAGCTTCATCCTCTGCTTCATCCTCTGCTTCATCTTCTCCATCTTCTTCGTCCTCTTCTTCCAGCTCTTCCTCGGCTTCTCTATCTTCATCATTCTTCTCGTCTGCCTCCCCATCTTCCTCTGTGATTCCATCTTCCTCTCATGCACCATCGTCCTCTATTCTTCCATCCTCATCTGCCTCTTCAAGCCACCTACCGGGCTCTTCTTCATCTACCACCTTGACAACATCCAGCCCAGCCACAACTCATTCAACAAGCTCATCTGCTTCTGAAACCTCATCATCAGTGTCAACCCACTCTGGTGCTGCTGCTGTTCCAGCTCTTGCTAACGGTGCCCGTGCACTAGGTGTCGGTGCTATGCTCATTGCCCTAATTTAAGCTATACCCTTCATTTTTGGTTCTTCTTGTTCGTCTTTTTGATTTCCTTGTTTGTTTTTTGTCGGGTTCATTCCCTTCAACCAGAACTTTCAGGAAACCTCCTGTTGCATCATTCTAGACATAGTCTAACTTATTGAGTTTCCGTCTTTGATCTTTCATAGCTAATCAAATTGTAGACTTACTCCCACCTCTATGCGGCTTGAAGTTATTCATGTGGCTGGTTTGTGGCGGTGCAATAATTAATATTTGTTTATGTTTACAACTTTGAGATAAACGTGAAAGGTTCAACAAGTACCAACACTTAACGTAAAGCATTCACATAACCCAAAAGGAGTGTACTTCTGGAAATACTCTCCTCTCATTATTCACAGTCTCAAACTGGAACAGTCAACTCCAGTCGGGCTGATACGCTGATCATCAGGCGTGGGGCGCTTTACTTTAGCGTGTCACCATGTTGGATACTCTGCCATTAAGAGAGTATCAAGAGAACTACCAGGCCATCCTTGATGGAAAGCCTTTACCGCACAGTAATCTCAAGGGTAAGGTTCTGGTTAATGACCGGTTCTGGAAGGATATTGGCGATTATGAACCTGTTTTAAGACAAAATATACCGGAAAAGTATTTTAAGTACTTCACAGAGCCAGATCAGTTACACGACGATGAATCTATAGAGTATGGGAGATCTGACCACAAAGGCTATAGCTTAAGCCCTGTGAGAAGATCAAGCCCCAAGTCCGTTGTTGATATGAAAGAGTCAGAGAAGTTTGTAAACGGCATTTTTGAAGCAGATAAGGGAAGGTATCTCAATAAATCCAACAAGTATCAGGTGGATGATGATTTAAGTCAGTCTCTCCTGGAGCAAACATACAAAGCTTTAAGTCTTTCTGAAGGTTCTACACCGCAGGCAAAGAAGCTTGCAGGTTTAATTAAGAAGATGAGCTGCGAGTTTTCAGAGGTTCAAAAGCGTAATAACAAATTACGACTTGATAATCAACAACTGCAAATGGATAAGGATATACTTGAGGAAACAATCAGTGAGCTGAAGACTGAAAATCAGTGTCTCAGGTCTACGTCTGATCTGATCAAGCGAAAGTTTGATAAATATTACTCAGAAACTCTGATATTAAGATCACAACTGCAGGAAGTAAAGAGCGGGGTCACAGTTGATGCCGAGCCGCAGCCATCTAACGATCAGAGTATCGGAAAGAGAATAGCTGAAACTGAAAACAGATTAAAGAAGATAAATGTAGAACGCGAGAAGGAACTAAGAAAGCTCAAGAAGGAGAAAGATATACTGAATAAAGAAAAGATCAACAGTGAGTCAGGAGACGTACTGGCAATCATCACCGTGGGAGAGGGTGTAATTAAGGTGGAGCAAAAGAGACCTTCGTCCAAATCGCAGAAAGATGATGATGATGATCCTCCAAACTCTTGTGAAATATGTCGTTCGCCTAAAAAGAAGCCAACTGAGATCGTCTCACATGTTA
Organism: Ogataea trehaloabstinens; assembly: GCA_003706095.2. Lineage (NCBI taxonomy): Eukaryota > Fungi > Ascomycota > Pichiomycetes > Pichiales > Pichiaceae > Ogataea > Ogataea trehaloabstinens. The sequence goes on along the minus strand of PPKJ02000005.1, from coordinate 877,054 downwards.
CGAACGCCAAGGAGTCTCCTTGGGACTCGTTATCGGAGGATGCAAAGATATACCAGAGACATCGTCCAGACAACCTGTTTACCTTGATACCTTCTACGACAACAACTAGCCCGTGGTGAAGGATCGTGAAGAGATGAACATTCACTATTTTAATCAACTACTTATCATTATTTAGCAAAACAGTCATCACCAGCGCTCAACGCTTTTTACTCTTTTTCTTACTCTTCTTCGGTTTCTTGGAGCTTGTATCACCAGATACAGCTTCTGATCCAGCAGGAGCAGATGATTCTGAGCCTCCAGAAGCCTCAACTGGTTGCTCTTTCTCTCGATCAGTCTGAGATAACACAGCTGTGAACCCATCCAATCTTAGAATAGTCTTCTTTCCTGTAGTTAGAGAAGACCCGTTTGGACCTAAAGCATTCAAAAGTCGTGAGAACTCCTTGGATTTATGGGTTTTGAAGCTCAAACTTATTCCAAGCTGGTCGTTAAACACTTTGCATCTGACAATTGGATGTTTGTTCACCTTCTTCGTTGAATGCTTCTTTGGCTTAAAATGAGTATATGTTATTCCAACAGAAGTGCTGCTAGGATTTGCTTTGAGCAGCAAGACCGACCTTTGTAGGAATTCATCTATGCTGTTTATTCTCGTCATTGCTTGAGCAATTAGTATGGTCAAATTGTAACAAGTCGTTGGTTCTTACCAGCAATTGAATTAAGAAATTAAAAAATTTACTACGGAGCCCTGAAATATTGAACATGGTCTTATTATGACAGACCCGTCTAGTAGTGCTGGTCAGGTCCAACAAGCGTCGATTGAGCAAATGAATGGTCATTTGAAAGTTGTCTTGGACTTCCTGGCTCCCTTCTTACTGTGATTGCGTTTCTTATTATGTTTCGACTGTTTGCTCGCCTTTGGCTTAGATATATTTGAGCCATCATTTGAGGATCCGGTGTTGATTGATTCCTCTAGAGATGAAGGGGCCTTATGATTAATTGCGGTTTCTATGTTGTTGAAGACTGGAGTTGCGGACTTGGATCGGACATCGTTTATTCTTCGCTCATAGTCAGTAGCATCCATGAATACTTCTGACGGCGTGGACATGTTGATTGAAGACGCCGTTTTCTCATCATTTGAACTGTCTGAGTGATAAGAAGGAGGGTCAGATAGTGGGATTGCTCTTTCTTCCTCACTTTCGGATTTGTCGGAATCGGAGGTTTCATCAGCAGTCTTCTTCAAAGGTTTCTCTATTAGTGACTTAGGTCCAAAAAACGTCTCTTCATCGGATGGGTAATGCGGAGGTAATTGTTCTCCTTGGTCAAGTAGAATATCATTCTTTATATTCTTTGGGGCGTAAAACGGAGGTGCACCTATTAGTCCTTCGTTCTGATTTTCACAGAATCCGAGCTTCTTGACATTCGCTTCGATAAATACAAACCCCAGCTGACCAAAATTCACAGAAACTTTACATTGACCCCCTACTGAACCGATACAAGGGTACAATTCTGTTCTTAATCCACGGACGATTTCTAAAATCTTCTTCCCATTATGTGTAACAAACACAGAACCATTTCCAGATTTGTAGCCTAATCCAACAACATCGCCTTCATTCAGCTGTGGTAAAATTATAGGGAGGTCTCTATCGTTGATAAAAGGCTTACTGCTAAGTCTCAAGGCGCCGTCTGTTTGAATAGCAATCGAATAAGGGCAAAGGCCCGGCAGTTGAAAGTTCGGGTAAGGCTTGGTGCTCAAGCCTATAGAAACCATGGTGGTGTTCTTGTCAAACTCAAACAGTTTTGTTTCGAAATAGACGGTATCATTTTTTCTATTACGAAGCGGAAGGGGCAGATTGAGCGTAACAGAGCTCATTTCCGATGTAACAAAGCTAACATCGCTTAGATCTTCAATATGATACGGCACGTTCTTGAAATCAGCCTTAGAGTAATCTTTCAATGCATCTGCTTGTAGAAGTGAGGTTCTTTCGTTTATGTTATCAATAAGTTGATTCTGCTCATCCTGCTCATTCTGAATGAGGTCTGACAGCTGCTCTTGGTAATTTTCAAAATAAAAGCAGTTTATTCCTCTATCTCTAATCAGCAAATAGGTTGCGTCTATCTCATTTGGCGAATTGTTGAAGTAAAGTTTGGGAGGGTGTTCTTTTTGAAATCTCTTTGCAAGATCAAATCGTAGCTTGTCTGTAAAGTCGAGGGCGCTATACAAACTTTCATGATGGTAATCAGCTGTGTTTGCCTTCAGAAGGTCTGGTACTGTGTGGTCATCCAGCTCTGACTGTCCGAGGATCGACTCACGGAAAAAGACATAGTAAATGAGGAAAAACAGGGCAATGAGTAACAAGATTGTAATTAATGATGAAAACAGCACGAGATAAGTTATCTCGACTTCATCAAGAGCAAGCGCTCCTATGCCACGTGTCATGTGATCTTATTTCATAGAACAATCTGTTCGCTTGCTGGCCTGTTGATCAGGCTCCGTTCGAGAGGAAATAACTTCATGAGATGATTAGGGAACTTGATGCCGGAGGGTTAAACTAATTTATCTTTTAAGTAGGGCAAAAAATTTGACACCATCTGAGAAGGCTGTGTTGCGTTTAATTAGTTGAGATCAGGGCTGATCGTAAGGGAGTCTTTATTTTGAGGTGACACTAACAAAACAAGAGATGGAGATATAACAAAAATAGACAACGGTAGTAACGAAGTGGTTTACTTCAATTAAAGAAGCATTTCTAGAGGGTTTTCAACAATGGTCTTTAGAGCTTTGATGAACTCACCGCCTTTAGCTCCATCAACAGTTCTATGATCGAAAGTTCCGGTGATGTTTAAAACATCATCAAAGACAAACCCATGAGGACTGGCTTTATCAGGAACTGCCTTTTTATCTACTGTTCCGATGGCAATGATAGCCGATTGTGGTGGGTTGAGGATTGAGGTGAAGAATGTGACGGCAGGGTTCATTCCAAGATTTGAGATGGTGATTGTACCTCCTTGGAATTCTTCTGGGAGAAGCTTGCTTTCCTTTGCTCTTTTTCCAAGGTCTTTCATTTCTTTTGAGATGGTTTCAAGGCCTCTGGAGTTAGCGTTCTTCACAATTGGGGTGATCAATCCGGCAGGAGTTGCAACTGCAACAGAAACATCAACATTGGTAAACTGTCTAATAACACCTTCGGATTCTAAATAGTAGGAGTTAACTTCTGGAACTCTCTCACAGGCCTTTGCAATAGCCTTAATTAAAAGGTCATTAACTGACAACTTGACTCTGTCACCAACTGCAGCGTTCAGTGAGGCTCTGAGCTTGAGTAGCTTGGAGACAGAAACTGTAGAAGAAACAATGTAATTTGGAGCAGTCTGCTTGGATTCTAGTAATCTCTTGGCAATCACCTTTCTCATGTTTGTTAATGGAATGTCTGTGAAAGCAGAAGCACTCGGTGCTGCAGATCCTGTTGATGGTGCAACAGCTGGGGTGGCGGCCTTGTCGGCGGGCTTGTAACCTTCAACGTCTTTAGCTGTTATTCTGCCATTAGGTCCAGTACCCTTAATATCTTTGAGTGAAATACCTTTTTCCAATGCCATTGTCTTAGCTAGAGGAGAAGCAAATATTCTACCTGTAGGAGCAGAGCTTTTAGAAGATGAGCTGGCTGAAGTTGATTTAGGAGCAGGAGTGTCTTCTTTAGCAGGAGCATCCTCCTTTTTAGGTTCTTCTTTAGCAGGCTCTGGGGTAGCATCTCCTCCGGCATCAGCAATTGTGAAATCGGCAAAAGCAGGAACATCATCTTTGTCTTCAACATAAACTGCAACAGGCTTTCCAACAGGAACATCCTGAGATCCATCACCCACAAGGATCTTTGCTAGAAATCCGTCCTCCTGGAACTCAAAGTCCATTGCAGCTTTATCGGTCTCCACTTCGGCGATTGACTCACCAGGAGCTAAAGTATCACCAACTTGCTTGTGCCATTTAACAATGTTTCCTTGGGTCATGGTGGGCGATAATGCCGGCATGGTAATAACAGTATGTTCTGGAAACTTGGAGGCATAAAAACGAGCAGCAGCAGAACAATTGAACACAGAGTGCCGTGGAAGTCTGAGCAACGGTCTGGCCGCCAGTCTAAGAGTAGCAATGGTAGACATGACGGAGCTTTAAATGGTCGCTTTTTTGTCGGCTAATAGCAGCTCTCTAGAAACACAGGCCGCTCTTTACAGATTCTTCCAACGATAGTTAGATTACTGTTATTAGTAATTCGTCGTCGATGCGTCAACTAGCACCTTCTTGCTGGATTTCAGTCAACGAGTACAAGAGCTGTACTAAGGCTTGAGATTCAGCCCACTCCAAGAATTCTCTCTACGCAACCTCACCTAACGAATTTTTGTGTCGCTCTGCGGATTGATCTTTTCCTTGCGTCGATATGGGTCGATAGACCTCGGTTTCGAAATTTTGCGCTTCCAAACCGCAAATTTTCATTCTTGATGAAAGCACCCTCAATCACCAACAGCAGACCTCTTGCTCTTCAACATCCAACTTCTCACATATCACGATGGCAGGACTCAACCTATCTGAAGAATCAAAGGAAAGACTAGGAAAAGTGCTAGAAACTAGCAAAACCATCGCTCATTATGGTTGGTTACCATTTATTATCTACTTGGGATGGCAATCAACGTCAAATAAGCCAAACCTTGTGAGCTTATTGTCTCCTCTTCCATCTGCTTAAGTAACATGTGAGATCATGTGTTACATTCAGTGTATATATCTTATGTTGCCTCTAACTCAGTCTATTACATATTGCAGTTCAAAATGTCGCAAATCATCTGAAATGTCCGCGTATAAGGAAGTCCTACAACATTGTAATAATCACCGCTAATTGCTTTCATCATCAAAGCTCCATACCCTTGTATCTTGAACCCACCTGCAACCTGTAGCCCCTCTTCACACTCACTGTACGCCCTTATGAAGTCATCTGTTACATTCTTTTCCATGATGATTTCGGTTGTCTCAGTAAACTGGACAATCTTATAACCTTCAGGCTCGTCCTTGGTCGAGTCGTCACATAGTATTAATATAACTGCTGATATAACCTTCACCGGCTTGTCAGAATCACGAAGCAGTCTGATAGTCTTGAAGTTTTCTTCTTTAGACACAGGTTTCTCATAAATAACTCCATCATTCTCAACAACTGTATCTGATGATAACAAAAGTATATTGTTATCGGAGTTTGCTACTTGCTTTGATTTCAATTCATCCCAGACTGACAGTCCTTTGCCACGTGCGGTGTTGGTAACGTATCCCTCAACTGAATACTCCGATTTATCAAGGTTCTCCTCGAAATTCGGAGATTTGACTATTGGATGAAATCCTAACATGTTTAGTATATCGAGTCTTCTAGGGGAGCTGGAACAAAGATAAAAATCATAGTTGGATAACTTTGTGTAGACTGGATGTCTGAGCGGCTTGGAAGACATGGTTGTTCTTCGGTTAGCTGAATGATCCAGTGCTTAATCATCTACCACTTGATTCAAGAATGGTACTGTGTTCGTCAAATTTACAATTGTACATCTTTACACTGGACATATAGTATATCACGTGATTATGTTCTTGAGATGCCAGAAATATATTAAACATGTTTATAGGACGTTAATATCATAATCAATACCCTGAGAGGCAAGCTTTGCCTGCTTCTTCTTGCTTTGTGAATTGTGCTTCTTTTCAAGAGCCTGCCATTTGTCTGCAGTCTTTGCTTTATCGTTTCTTGCCTGTGAAATCTTTGCCCAAGGAACAGGTTTGAATTTAGTGTTTGATCCTTGGAAAAGCGAATCACTGATCTTTTCTTGCGGAAGAATGGAGCATTTCAACATATGGTTGAAAATCAAGTAGTTATTCATTGTCTCGGCTGCAATCTTGGCAGTCTCGGAATCCTGGAATTCCAAGAAGGCATAATGCTTGGACTTTCCGGTTCTCTTATTTCTAGATAATCTCAACCTCGTTATTTCTCCAAACTGTCTGAAATACTTTCGTAGCTCATCTTCATAGAAGCCGTGCGGAATTCTGCCAACATATATGACGCCTGTTTTACTTTTCTTCTGTTTACCAGAGAAAGAGCCGCCAACGTTGGATACTGGCTTGGTGACAGAATGTATGTTTTGAACAGTCTTGGCTTTGGTTTCCTTTTGATTTTTAGATATTGACTCATCTAGACCATCTATTTCTTCATCCTCTGAGGAAGAATCACTTGGAAGTTCTATCTCGACATCACTCTCAGGCTCAGATTCTGGTTCAGACTCTGGCGCAGGCTTGGATGGAGAACTCTCCTCTTCCGTAAGCTTACTACTAATTTGCTTACTTCTAGTTAAGATCGGAGATCTGGTAGCAATCTTTTTCTTTGAGGATGGAGTCTCCGTGAACTTTGAGCCGGATTTACCCATTTTCTTGGGAGTGCTGTTTGCATTCTGTTTTCTAACGGCCATCTTCGGGCATATAATCACCAGTTATCAAGCTGCTATCTCCTTATGCTCACTACATGATATCAAAGGAAGCTTAATAAAAATTTTTATCGTGAAAATTTAAATCTGTGTGGTGTAACGATGTATCTCATCGGAATATTGACCCATTACCTTCGGTTTGGAGATAAACAGCGGAAAAGGTTTTAATTTGGGAGGGGTTGGAGATAGCAATATTGTATAGTCTTTTATGGTATCAAACACCCGAAGAGAAGCTTGCTGGTTGGGCTCGAACTGAGACTACTCTCAGAGTATATCATTAAACTAGCTCATCGCCACTGGATGCGCTGCTGCTGCCAAAGAGCATATCAGTCAAGAAGCAAATTTAAGCCGAATAAGGAAACTTGTCACGAACACGTATTTATTATTGGCAGAAGAGCTAGAATTGGAAAAACACTACCAAAGAAGATTTTGAAAAGGGGGTTGATATATATATTTGAGGAAGTTGATTCCCTATACGAACGGAAGTTGATCAGAAAAGCGTTGTAACGCCGGGGTGTTGGACTTTACAAGTTTACACATAAACCAATAGAGTCTGTCAGGTACGGGGGCAGGTATACCTTGAAAGTTAACAGATTAAGTGACTATGTCGAAAACGCTCACCGCAGACGAAGTCGCACTTCATAACACTAGAGATGATTTGTACATCGTAATCGATGGCAAGGTATATGACTGTGGTGAATACTTAGATGAGCACCCGGGTGGAGAAGAAGTGATCATGGACTGTGCTGGTGGTGATGCATCTGAGCCTTTTGATGATATTGGACATACTGATGATGCCAAAGAGATTCTTGAAGGTTTATACGTTGGTGAACTTGAGGGAGGAGGCTTCACCAAACCGGCCGCAGCTGTTAATAACTCTTCACAGGGCTCTTCATTGCCGCTGATTGCTGCCCTGGGATTAGCAGTTGCCGTTGGTGCCTTTTTCTTTCTCAGATAGAGGGGTGTTAGAGGGCGGAGTCGGTATTCTGCTGGTAAGAAATAGAATCCATTAGTTATTGGGATCCGGGCCTCACTGAAAGAAACCTTGTTTAATTTTATATTTATAAGCTATTGGACTCTTCTGACGAGTCTCAACACTCTTATCTCTAACTGTGGACTTTGGGATCCGTTGTTACAATAGTACCTGTCTTTATTTAATTAATATCAGTAGATTTTTAATTCCTTGATGTAAAAAGTTATCGACCGTTTTCAACTGGGTATAATGCCGGGGTTGTGCGACTACGCTCTTGCTCTCCTTGCTCGCTCAGCACATGTACATGTCATGTCGCTCATTCAACAGGATATCGTATCTGGACCACGTGCAACATGTGACAAAGAGCACGTGACCGGCATCCCTGCACGCCACACCACAAAATAAAACAGCATTATTTCGCGTCCGTTCAAACTCAATATAGAAAAGCGTAGGTAGCAGCTTAATACGTTTACTCGGGGAGAGCCAGGCGTTATATGTGACAGACAACACAATGTCGAGATTCAGTGGACGGTTATCTGCGGCGTTTTTATTAGCGTGTATCTCTTTTGTCTTTGCTATTGAAGACGGATACTCTATAGAGAACGACAAGGTCTTTCAAACATGCGCATATATGGCCAACTATGAAAACTCGAAAGTATATTGGCTTTCAGAGCATCTGAAGCCGTCTGTGACCATCAGATTCCCCAATATTGAGCCTAAAGTGAAGGTGGATACACTAATCATATCTGCCGCCGATTTAAATAAGATCAAACTTGAATCTCCTCCAGTCGTTAAAGTTTGCGATGAAAACTCAGTGAAACAGAATTTATGTTCATATGATGACGACAGTGGCAAGAAGAAGACCACTTTGTCTGATCTTATCGAAAACGATAGACATGAAAAACTGATTGAGCATGTTTTACTTGATCCGCTTTCGTTACCTGACGGAAAACACGTCTTTGACGTTGAAGACAGCTCTATCTATTGTTTGATTTTTTCAGCATCAGGGATACCAAAGTCTTCGGGTAAACTAGACGTTATTGTTGATTGGCAACAATCATTTGGATACTTGTTAGTTTCGGATTATCACTTTTTGTATCTGCAATTTCTGATGTTCATGATGCACTTTGTGTTCTTTGTTGTCTATGGTTATTACATCTTTAAGAAAGCACAGACTGATAAGACGAATGCAGTGCTCTTAACATCGATCAAAATGAAAAACTTTGCGTTGCAAATCAAAATATTGTCATTCATTGCAGGAACAGCCTTTCTTTATCTTTGCAGCTGCATTTTCTACGCAAGATTAAACAAATACGGTTACGGTCTTTATAGTGGATTTACAACATCCGTTATCAATTTTATCAGCATGGCTTCAAGTACACTTTTCACAGTATGGATAGTGCACAACTTGATGTTGATATCAAGCGGGTACTTGTTCTTTTCCAACTTTAAAGACTTCAGAAAAATTCCATACATTAACTTGACCTGTGTCCTTTTCGTATTGGAATTATTGGCCTTTGATTTAGAAGAGTCAACCATATTCTCAATCTTGAACGGTAAGACAACGTTGTTGGGAAATATCATCTTTTTCCAGATGTCCTTAGTTTACATGGTTTGCACTTACTGGGCATACCAGTCCTACAAATTGCTAAAGAAGCCAATTATTAAAAAGAAGCTTCTGATCTCCATCATTCTAATTTCAATTATGTGTATCTTTGGATTCTTTATGAGAGCTCGTATAGTATCCGATTACATTTCTGAAAAGTTCAACGAGATCGTCAATTTCAAGTCGTACTCTTATCACGTCAACTTCTTTATCCTTGCTGTGCTTTCCTTCATTTGGAAAGACAGTTATCTGGAAAACAGTGAGCTTACTGTTAAATAAACACTTATCTAGACTCGTGGAGAGCTACCTCCAAAATCCAATATCGTATTGCTCGTATAACTATTGTGTCGCACACTACCAGAAAATTTTGTATGGAAGCTGGTCTGATTTTTAGGGCTTAGATATAAATAAGCCGGCATTTATGTGCTCTGTTGTCCATAGAGTTCTCAAACGACTGTTGCTTAGCGCTTCTTTGGGTATTCTTTCGCTTAATATCTTCAGAGAGTGCCATGAATTATTTATCAAGTAATTCCACGGCAGAAGGACTGCTGTCTTCCACAGGGCCTTTTACTAATGTTGACTCTTTGAATCGCGTGATTGATGTTTTGGCATCAGCCTGGGCCAACCTAACCTGGACTCAAACGCTCATCTCCCTGCTTGTTGTTGCTCTAACATATGATCAGATAGCATACCAACTCAGAAAAGGTTCTATTGCCGGTCCAAAATGGAAGATGTGGCCGATTATCGGACCCTTCTTGGAGAGTTTGGATCCCAAGTTTGAAGAATATATGTCCAAATGGAACTCTGGCCCTTTGTCATGTGTGTCTATATTCCACAAGTTTGTCGTTATTGCTTCTTCAAGAGATTTGGCTCGAAAAATCTTTCAATCTCCAGCTTATGTGAAACCCTGCGTTGTTGATGTTGCTGTTAAGATTCTTAGACCAACAAACTGGGTTTTTCTTGATGGAAAGGCTCATGTTGATTACAGAAAGGGGTTGAATGGCTTATTCACCAAAGCAGCTTTGGAAACTTATATTCCGGAGCAAGAGAAGATTATGGATGAGTATCTGGAAAAATTTGTTGAGCTCACAAAGGAAGGACCTACCAAGTTCTTCCCAGAGTTCAGAGAATTGATGTGTGCTTTGTCACTAAAGACGTTTTGTGGTGACTACATTACTAAAGAACAAATTAAAGACATTGCTGACAACTATTACAAAGTCACTGCAGCTCTTGAGCTTGTCAACTTTCCTATTATAATCCCATACACAAAGACTTGGTATGGAAAACAGACGGCTGACATGACCATGAAGATCTTTGAAAAGTGCGCTGCAAAGTCTAAAATCCGTATGGCTGAAGGTGGTAAGCCAGCATGTGTTATTGATTCATGGGTCAAACTCATGTATGGTGAAACTGACGAATCTTTGGGCGCCCACGCCAGATCATCCATTAGAGTATTTTCTGATAGGGAGATTTCAGAGGCTGTATTCACGTTTTTGTTTGCTTCTCAAGATGCTTCATCATCTCTTTGTTGTTGGCTATTCCAGATTGTGTCTGATAGACCAGATGTCATGAAGAAGATCAGAGAGGAACAGTTGAGACTCAGAGATGGCGATCCATATAAGCCGCTAGATGGAAAATTGATTGACGATATGAAGTACACATATTCTGTTGTCCGCGAAACATTACGTTATAGACCTCCTGTTATAATGGTACCATACATGGTGAAAAAGTCCTATCCCTTGAGTGACACCTATACTGTTCCAAAGGGAGCCATGGTTATTCCAACCCTTTACCCAGCCCTTCATGATCCAGAAGTCTATGATCAACCTGACGATTTCATTCCTGAGAGATGGGAAGAAGGCTCCAAGGCTTGGGAAGCTAAAAAGAACTGGCTGGTATTTGGAACAGGTACACATGTCTGTTTGGGACAGACATACGTTTTTATGACCTTTACTGCGATGATCGGAAAGGCTGCTATGTTTTACAACTTTGATCATAAAGTTACTGAATTGAGCGAGCAGATAAAGGTTTTTGCTACCATTTTCCCACAAGATGACGTGCTACTGAAGTTCAGCAACCGTGACCCTACAATTATCGAGTAGATGCTGTTACTTCGAGCTCACGATCGCGACTTGCAACCTGTAAACCTTACTAGATAGGCTCTATTTATATCTATGTCTTTACCAGAAACAAAATCGAAAACATTTCAGATAAGATGCCTAACTCCTTGCACTACATAGCGATACCCGACGGGATTTGAGATCTTACGCAATTCTGGTCACGTGATGTGACGTTAGAAAATTATTTTTGCACCGCCACTTGAGCTTTCGCCAATAGTCTCTGTGTTTTTCATAAGCTTTGCTTCTTTGCTGCGAGGATTAGAGCCAGGAAGCCTCACTAGCCACGTCTCAAAGTGTGGCTCGTTGGGACATTTTGTGGGGAGCTCCTAAGGGATCTGAATTTTTTTCACAAGGTGTAGCTAAACTTTAGGTATATAGTCTATTCAAACGGAGTAAACATAACTTGGTTGCTAAAGCTGAGAAAGACTGCCAGCAGGTAGCAGACAGTCAAATTAGAACTCAGTTTGTTGAGGCTCTAAACATGAGCTTTGCTCAAGAATCTGCCATCAGCCGATTGGCCCTGGCTTTAGGAAAACATTCTTGCTATGGCATTTACTCTGTTAGTCCTTCAGCTGAGCTCAAGGAGCATTTTAAGGGGACTGGATTGGAGTTTTTATCTTCAAATGATGCCTTAGATTTTGTTGAAGATGACAGTGCTGTCATTTTAGGGCTCAAGTCTGAAGATTTACTAAAAACCCTTCCTTCCCTTGTGAACTCGACTCAAAAATTGATTATAAATGTTCTTTTAACAAATGACGACCATGCCTCTGTCACTGCTTGTAAAGATCTAGGGTTCCCAATTCTGATCTCTTCTACTGCTAAGGAGAATTATGACTTCACTTTGTTGGCATTTCTTGTTTCAAAATTCACCAATAAATCTGTTTTACATTTCTACAGAGAGGACAAACAAAAGCAGCTTACTGCCTATGATGACTCAAAGGTAATAGAATGCTACGAACAGTTTTCAGGCTCTTCTCTAGATGATGCTTTTGAGGCTTTGTCAAATGTTTCGGGAAAACAGTACTCTGAGTTTGAGTTGTTGAACCCCTCATGGTTTTCAAAAGTTCAGCAAGTATACTTGCTTCTCGGGAACCCAAGTCATTTATTATCTCACGTGGATTCATCTATAGCTCTTATCTCGGTCAAGGTTTACAGACCTTTCAGCTTATCAAAGCTAGAGTCTTTAATCCCTTCAACTGCATCAGTGTTGCAGTTATTGGAGCAATCCTCAATTGGACTCCAGTTTCAACCGTTATTCCTAGACATATTGGATATTGCTACTAAATTTGAAAAGGTAATTTGCTCCCAAATTCAGGCGATTGATGAAAGCAACGTTACTTCTGTTGTCGATGTATTGAACTCAAACTCTAGACTGGAAAAACCAATACAGTCTTTATCACTGGGCGCTTCGTTTTCAGGCTGCTCTTCAGCAACCGAACAAAGTTTATCAGAAGATGTCTATGTGAAATTACTGCACCAGGCTGTTCCTGGTTTGTCCATACTGAATGATTTTGTCGTGAATCCATCACCAGAGTATGCTCTGGGAAAATATTTGTTTGAAGAGAAACAAAGGGCTAAGCTTATAGAGCTTGTTGAATCCAATTTAAACTCCTTTGGCTCTGAAGTCAGTGAAAACTTCACTGCTTGGCTTATAAAGGCCAAGACAGCTTCAGAGGTGGATGGCACCGTTGTTCTCTCTCTGATTGAGAAGCAACCAAGAACTGAAGTTGTGGACTCGATATTGGAACTTAAAAAATACTTTACGGTTAAACCAACCTGGATCATTGGCTCTGATAAGTGGTGCTATGACCAGGGACTCTCCACTTTACACCAGGTATTGAAGGATGGAAAGAACATCAAGCTACTCATCATTGACTCTGACTCATCTTTGAACAGAAAGCAGGGAAAGAAGAATGCTGGATTATACGCAATGAACTACGGAAACTCTTATGTGGCATCTGTTGCTCTTTATTCTTCATACTCACAAACTTTAACTTCTCTTATTGAAGCGCAAAAGTTCCAGAGTGGCCCTGCAATTGTATTGGCATATCTACCTCACTATGAAGACCACCTGGATATCCTCAAAGATACAAAACAGGCCGTTGATGTTGGTTATTGGCCATTGTACAGATACAATCCATTTTCGGATAACGAAGAAAATGTCTTCAAGCTTGACTCTTCTTACATTAGAAAGGAATTACAAGCCTTCCTTGATAGAGAGAACAAACTCACATTATTGGCCTCTAAGTGTGCCAAGCTTAATTTCAACCTCAATTCATTCAACAGCAAAGTTGACAAGAAAATCAGAGATGAATCGAAGTCTGCTTTCAACAAACTTCTTGAAAATCTGAGTGGTGAGCCTCTTACCGTTGCATTTGCATCAGATGGTGGTAATGCTGAATCATTAGCTAAGAAACTTGCCAGAAGAGGTGCAAGTAAAGGTTTAAAGACAAAGGTTTTGGCTATGGATGATATTCCGATTGACGACTTGCAATTAGAGTCCAACATTGTCTTCATCACTTCCACATCTGGACAGGGTGAGTTCCCCACGAATGGTAAGCAATTGTGGGAGTCATTAAGATCAAGTACCGTTGACTTTTCCAACCTGAAGTTTTCTGTCTTTGGTCTTGGAGATTCCAAATATTGGCCAAGAAAAGAGGATGCTCACTATTACAACAAACCTTCGGTAGACCTTTTCAATAAGTTGAAGCTTCTTGGAGCCATCGTTCTCTGTGAAATCGGATTAGGAGACGATCAAGACGCTGATGGTTTCAACACAGGATACAACTCATGGGAACCACAGGTTTGGGAGGCTTTAGGAGTCTCTGTCGAGAATGCTGATGAACCTCCTCCAATCACCAACGAGGACATGAAAATAAACTCCAACTTTTTAAGAGGTACAATTAAGGAAGGTCTTGCAGATACTTCCACTGGTGCTATTTCTGCTTCTGATCAACAACTTACCAAGTTCCATGGAATTTACATGCAAGACGAACGTGATTTACGTGAACAGAGAAAGAAGGAAGGTATTGAACCCGCATACTCGTTTATGGCTAGAGTCAGACTGCCAGGTGGTGTTGCAACCCCAGAGCAATGGCTCAAGATAGATGAGTTGTCATCTACAACTGGTAATGGAACATTCAAGATCACCACCAGAGCAACATTTCAATTACATGGAATATTGAAGGTGGACCTTAAGGAGACTATTAAGGGTATAAACTCTGCTCTTATGGATACTTTGGCTGCATGTGGTGATGTCTGTAGAAATGTCATGTGTTCTGCTCTACCATCAAACCAGCATTTACATTCTCAACTTGTGGAGACATCGAAAGTGATCTCTGAGCATTTGTTACCATCAACTACAGCTTACCATGAATTGTGGCTTAGTGACTTAACAGGCGTAGAGAGAGAAGGATACGGACCAAAGAAAATCAAAGTTGGTGGTGACTCTCTACAGGACAGTGAACCCCTTTATGGTCCAACATACCTGCCAAGAAAGTACAAGATTGTTCTCACGATTCCACCGTACAACGATGTGGATGTATGGGGTCATGACGTTGGTTTGATTGCAATAGTACAAGATAATGAAATCATAGGTTACAATGTTCTAGTTGGAGGTGGTATGGGAACCACTCACAACAATACTAAAACTTATCCAAGAACAGGATCCATGTTTGGATTTGCCTCGACTGAGGACATGCCTATTGTTTGTGAAAAGATTATGCTTGTCCAGAGAGATCACGGTGACAGAAAGAACAGAAAACATGCTAGATTAAAGTATACCATAGATGATATGGGTGTTGATGTTTATAAGAGGAAAGTTGAAGAGTTATGGGGAAAGAAGTTTGGTGATGCAAAACCATTTAAAATTGATTCTAACATTGACTATTTCGGATGGACTAAAGATGAACTAGGACTCAATCATTACACCTGTTTTGTTGAGAACGGTAGAATTGAGGATGTTGCTGACAAACCACAAAAACAGGGACTTCAAAAAATCGCTAATTATATGATACAGCATGGTTCTGGAGAGTTCAGACTCACTGGTAATCAACACATTTTGATTTCGAATATTCCTGATGAACATATGGATTCTATAAAACAGCTCTTGAAAGAGTACAAGCTTGACAACCTGAATCATTCTGCTCTTCGATTGTCATCTTCTTCATGTGTTGCTCTTCCTACGTGTGGATTGGCAATGGCAGAGTCTGAGAGATACCTTCCAGTTTTAATCGACAAACTGGAAGTTGAACTAGAGAAACTTGGTATGAGAAACGATTCTATCGTGATGAGAATGACAGGATGTCCAAACGGTTGTGCTAGACCATGGTTAGCAGAGGTTGCCCTTGTTGGAAAAGCTCTCGGAACCTATAATCTAATGTTGGGAGGTGGTTATAAGGGTGAAAGATTGAACAAGCTCTTCAAGACCAATGTCACTGAAGAGGAGATTCTTTCATTGTTGGTGCCAATGTTCCAGAAATGGTCTGCCGAAAAACACGATGGTGAACATTTCGGAGACTTTGTCATCAGAGCAGGAATCATAAAGCCTACTCTCGAGGGCAAGTATTTCTGGGATGACTTGAATGATGATCTTTAGTTATCAGATATATCAAACAATTTATTTATTACTGCAAATCTTGTTTAGTTTTCTTTGCTCTTCAGCTGTATATGACGTGATTCCTTGTTAAGACGACGTGTTGGCCTCTATACTTCGCAGAACACCTGCAAGAGTGATTCCACTGGCCGGCAGCTCTCTTTCAATCTCGAGAATACGCCTCAACTTGACGTCCCAGAACTTACGCAGAATCCGGTTGAGTCTGTTCTTCAGCTTCAGGTTGATTTCGTTTGCGTGTAGTCTGGAAATGTCAGCGAACTCTCGTTCTCTTCTTTCGAGTTCCACGTTGAATCTGGCTATTATCCTTTGTTTTTGCTTTAGAGTGAGCCGTTTAGGCAGCTTTCCCGACTGCAGGTTACTGACCCTCATTACAAGCGCTTACGCGTCAGCTTGATGCATGTGACCGCAGAGTGTGGGCCTTCAATGCTGTACAGTACAAAGCCTTTAGAACTCGACAGTGTGTTTTCATCTTGAAAGTAAACAAAGAACAAGTATAAACCGATTCTGAGTAGTACACGCAACGCACCAGTGGCAAAAAAAAGAAGAGTGTCTCCAAAGAGAGGATTAACAAGAGTAAGTTTTTGTTGAGAGAGAGACAAGACAAGAGCTGTATCGAATTGGCAGGGCATTTGAAGAGACCAATTCCTGATACATAGCGTTTATATAGCAAGATGGTTCTTGAAGCTACGATGATTGTCATCGACAATTCGGAATATATGAGAAATGGAGATTACCTAACATCGAGATACCAAGCTCAGCTCGACGCTGTTGAGCTGATTTTCCGCCGAAAGACCAAGGCGAACCCTGAGAGCACTGTAGGGCTGATGACCATGTCGGGGGATTCTCCTAGGGTGATCAGCAATCTAACCACCGAGTTTGGAAAGATAATAAGGGGGTTACATGAGTGTAAGATTGAGGGCGGATCGAATCTTACCAATGGGATTCAAGTTGCCTGTCTTGCTTTGAAAAATAGACAAAACAAGGCCCAGAAACAGCGTGTTGTTGTTTTTGTGGGATCGCCTATACAAGAGGATGATGCTAGTCTTGAGAAGTTGGCAAAGAGACTGAAGAAGAACAATGTAGCTGTGGACTTCATCAACTTTGGAGAGGAGCGCATTAATACGGACAAGCTGGAGAAATTTGTTTCAGCAGTCAACAGTCACGAAACGTCTCATCTAGTGACAATTCCACCGGGACCGACTCTTTTGTATGAACTTGTTGATAGATCGGCGATGTTTCATGAAGAAGGTGCTTCTGACGGTGGTGCTGGAGGTAGTAGTGATTTGTTTGGATTAGACGATCCAAACATGGACCCAGAACTAGCATTGGCTATTCGATTATCATTAGAGGAGGAGAGAGCCCGTCAGGAACGTGAGGCTTCGTCGACCACAGCTGCTGCAGCTGCAGACTCGAATCTGGATTCAGTCCCTGAAGAGGGAGGAAAGAAGGATGATAGCAACGACAGTGAAGATAACAATAGCAACGACAACAGCGCCACTGGCGCTGAGGCAGGTGATAATAGATAGATGTTCTGATTTTCAGTTATTCATTTGCATTACTTACTGTGATGGGACTATGCATGGTATTGTGAAGTTGGGTACCGCGCCAAAGAAAATGTGTGGAGATATTTTTTGCAGCGTGTAGAAAATAGATATGAAAAGAAGGATCAAAGGAGGAAGTTAAGTAGTTAGGAGCTAAGAGAGCTCATAAAGCATTGCTGAAGACGTGGGACAATGCTGGACGTGAGCCATAAAGGCAACGCGGGCCACGGCGGTACACGGTTTGCTACAAGCGGCCAAAGAACCGCTAGGTCAGCGAACGGTAGAAGCCAGACCAGAACTTTGCCGTCAGGAGGTTATGTAGCCGGTACTTCCCATTACCAGGAGCAGTTATCACCGATTATCCTGCAAAGTAAGTCCCTGTCTGCTGTGCCACTGACGAGAGAGACGTTTTTAGAGGCGTACAGCAAAGGGAAATGGAACCTCTCTACCGTTCCATGTCCTTCATGCTTTGCTAATACTACTTTGCTCAAACCACCAGAAGCTTACAACGAGGCTAGACGGCTCAAGGCGGTTGACACTTATGCTTCTCTTCCACACTGGGGCAACACCGTCAGATTTAACTCGTTGCTTTTGAAGATCATGAAGATGTTTGAATGCAGTGGCGCTTCAATTAGTCTTGTCGACACCAGATGCCAGGTTGTAAAACATCAACACAACCTTGGTTTTAAGGAGTGTGCGAGAAACATTTCTATTGACGCCCATGCTATGCTTTCTGCAGGTTGCTTTGCTCTTTTGGACGCATCCAAAGACTGGCGTACTCAAAGCAATCCCCTTGTCAAGGGACCCCCTAATATTCGGTACTATCTTGGCGTTCCTTTAGCGACTCCATCTAAGGATGTTATTGGCGTATTTTCGATATTTGATTCATTTCCTAGAAACAAGATTGAGGAGAACACAGTGACGATTTTGCAACAAATTGCTGGGGAAATTATGGAGTATTTGGATGATGTATATCCTAGCAGCTCTCCGACCGGAACAGCAGTGAATAGCTCAGCTCAGGTGGCGACTTCTCAAAGCTCAGTGGTATCAAAGTTTGCCTCTGATGAATCCAAGTCGATGTTTAAGAAATATGGAAGGGCCACAAGTAGTGATATGTTGGGTTCTATTTTCGAGAGAGATGGATCTGGAAGTCGTTACCAACAACATAGTCATTTACGATTCAGTAAGTACAGCACTCCACATGGTGATATGATTGATTTGAATGTCTGGAAGAGCTTATTGAGCTGCCTGAATGCCAGTTCAGCTTCCCGATTACTTTCCAAGATTCTCATTGATAAGCTTGGATTTAGCTGTGTTTATGTTATGAACATAAGAGCTACTGAGCTATTTAAGATAAAATCCGATCTTTTTCCAAAGGAGAATGAGATTGAAAGTGACTCATATAAGTTCAAGAACAACTTACAGGGTACCGGGGAAGAGAGCATTAATATGAAGCTTTTAGGAGGCGATGGGCTTCCCGAAGGAATTGCTCTTGCTAATTATCAACCTAGTTTCCACTATAAGGCGTTCAGATCGGACTTTGGGATTATTTATGACTCTAGAGATCCCAAGGCTAAGTATCATTCAGGAATATGCATGCCCTTTTATAGAAGGCCAGCCAAGTTGGTTAGAAGAAAGAGGATGAATAGGTCCCAGCTACAGCATTCTTCACATCCTGCAATTGCTGCAAAAGTGAGAGACGCTTATGTGGAACTTTATCACAAGACAGGTGGTTGCTTGATTGCGTGTTTTGGAGTCAACTGCAAAGAGTTTACCGACAGGGACATTGGCTACATTTACAGCTGTGCATCCATTCTTCGCAGACTATATTTCATGAATTGAAAATACTAAACACTTTTTATAATAATAATAGTACACAAATGAGTCGGTCTTTTAGTCATTGGTTCAAATATCTGTAGTGAGGTCTCGTAGCTTGATCCGATTGGGGTTTCGATTGTCTGCTATGATGATGTTGTTCTTGATCAGGTAGCGAATAAGGGGGTCTTGCTTATTATCAACCTCCAGGAATTTAGACGAAGCTGAAGATGAGATTGAATTGTTTAAGAGGATTTCCAGAAGCTTTAGAAAGCGGGTCTTCTTTGAATCTAGTTCTTCTTCGGAATAGAATATATCAAACTCATTCTTTAGTACGTAATCACTAATGAGGGCTTTTGCTAGTTCGATCAGTTTTCTGGACCTTGATGTCAGTTTGACGATGCTTGATTTCGCTTTATCATTCTTCAATCTTGAGTCTAAGTCTTGCAACGAAGACTGAACCTGTATTTCCTTCTCTATTTTGGTTGTCAGCTGAGTCCTGAGGGAACCCAGAACAGCGTGAGCTTGCTGGAAGTCTCGTAGTTGGTAGCGTAGTTCTTGGTTCTCTTTGGAGTTGGACTCTAATGAATCTGACAATGTGTCTATTTGATTTAGGAAGGATGCCTCGGTCATCGATACGCCTATCAGATCATTTCGAGAGGCCTGGAAGGGAAGTTTTGTCAATGCCTCTGAAAGAGCAAGTATGTGTGCTTGATCTCCCTCATGATCACCGGAAAGCTGTTGTATTTGCTTTCGAGCAGCTCTGATCAGAGTCTTCTTGAACTCAATCTGCTGTTTTAGATTAGATGTGTACGTGGTTTCAATTAGGCTGTGTTCCTCTAGTGGTTGCGGCGGTTCACCCTGTGGAACTTGCGGGAGATCATTCATATTGTAAAGACGATTGGGCTGTTATTGAGGTGCTTGATCAGAGTGTAGCGGGTAGTAGCTCACTCTACTGTTTGTTAGTTTACTTTTTACTACGCGTTTTATCGAAATCGACGTGCCAGCTTTGCGGCGATCGACGCTTTCAAAAATTTACTGTACATTTCTTCCTTGAGCATCCAACCTGATAAAACAACCTTGTACAGTTCTTTGGTTAACCGACGCCACCGTCTAGCGATGACGGATCAAGAAGGTTCATTTGGTCGGTCCACCGGTCCGCCGCAACAAACATCTCAAGAAAGGTCGCTTTATGTGGGTAATTTGGACCCTTTGGTAGATGAATCATTACTATATGAACTGTTTGTACAATTTGGCCCAGTGAAGAGCGTTCGGCTTCCAAAAGATAAGATTTTACGCCAGCATCAAGGATTTGGATTTGTGGAATACTTTTCTCTAAAAGATACTGAATATGTACTGAATCTTTTGAACGGACTTGCACTGTACGAAAACCCACTTAGAATACGCCGAACTATGGCCTCTAACAGCAACGGCACGAATGAATATCAAGGCAATTCTGGCGAAGATGATCTGGGTCCTGTTCTTTATGTTGGAAATTTAGACAGTATGGTTGATGAAGAAATTATGATACAAGCGTTTTCGAACTTTGGAGGCTTCAGAAAGCCACCTCGAGTCGTAAAGTCCACCACATCAGATCGCACCCATGGCTTTGTGTATTATCAGGACTTTGAGTCGAGTGATCTTGCTATCAAGGAGATGAATGGGAAGCCGATTCTAAACCGACCTATTAAGCTGGATTATGCGTACAAAAAGGATAATAAGTCGAAGCACGGAGATCAAGTAGAGAGAATGTTATATCAAAAGGCAAAGGAAAACAATTACTTCGGATCGAGTGGTGGTATTAAATTTACAAATGGTCAAGCAGGTCGGTAAAGATCTGACACTCTGCAGACCTCGTGTCGAACAGTGTAGTTTATAAGATGGACGTAGACTAGTTCAATATCATCATCAATATGATTGAATGACGAATTTATAGAATATTTGAAATTTTTCAGTTCAATAAAAAATTAAGCTGAACTATATACATCACAAATTCATTCCGAACACTCGTCGTATACAACTGTGATCCTATCAAGAATGAGTGAAATTGACCCAAAGCTGCTACAACAACTAGACGAACCTTCTAGACAAAGCATTGCTACGTTTATTCAGCAGGAAACTTCAAAGGTGAAGATCCAGAATTCCGTCACTAGTTTCACTGATATGTGCTTCAAAAGATGCGTAACTTCTGTTGACAATGACCAGCTAAGTAGCTCAGAGTCCAGCTGTATGACTGACTGCCTGGGAAGATTCTTGGACACTAATATCAAGATTGTTGAAATGTAAGTGAAACGATTAATATAACCAAAAGAACGCTACTAACTGTTTTCCGAAGTTTACAAAAACTACAGAAATAAACGCCTTCTTCTGTTGGCTTGTTAGGAGAGCCTTTACTGTGGCCATATACAGCACTAAATGTTCCAGAAGTCGACTTGTATATGTATATAATGTGATACAACATGACGTTTCGAGCTTGAACAATTACCGTCGCGTCGATCGGGGCATCTTTTTGAAAACGGTTTCCATTAAATAAATAAAGGAGACATAAACACAGTAGAGCAGTATATTAACATTGTTATTCACGCTATCAAGACAATGAGTCATTGAGACAGGAGGTGGTAACAGACACAAAGAAAAAGTGTAGAATGGGTAGGTTTTGATTATTGGGGATTCTGCTTTTATATTCAGCGCTAACATAGTCCAAACTGTAGACAAATCAATTAAACGTGGTCTCAACGATCGAATCTACGATAAGAGAAAAGCAGCGGCTCTTGAGCTGGAACGCGTAGTTCGAGATGCATTGAACAATGATGATACAGAGAAGATAGTGTCTATCATTAAACAGCTTCGAAATGATTATGCCTATGCCGTACACCAACCTAATGCGAGATATGGTGGGCTAATAGGGCTTGCGGCTGTCGCAATTGCACTTGGTCAAAATGAGGTTCCAAAGTACTTGGAAAGCATAATGCATCCTGTTTTAGCGTGTTTTGGAGATCAAGATTCTATGGTGCGCTATTTTGCTTGTGAGGCGTTATACAATATTGCTAAAGTATCTAAAGGAGAGACACTAATTTACTTCAATGAGATATTCGATGTTTTATGCAAACTGGTTGCCGATGTTGATATCAGCGTTAAGAATGCAGCAGACATTTTGGACAGATTGATTAAAGATATAACAAGCGAAAAGGCCGCTACTTATGTTTCGGTACTGGCTGCTCCAGGGGAGCCTATCAATCCCAAAGTTATAGATCAACGTGGAAAAACACTACAAGTTTATGAACCACAGGTTCCCAAGGCGTTCTCACTACCTAAATTTATTCCTCTTCTCAAAGAGCGAATGTATGTGACAAATCCATATACTCGGATGTTTCTAGTATCATGGCTTCGACTTCTAGATTCCATACCCGGTTTAGATCTCATTTCATACCTGCCGTCATTTCTGGATGCTCTCATTTCGTACTTGAGTTCTCCTCTTGAAGATGTAAGAGTGGTTACCGATAACTTTCTGAAATTATTATTACAAGAAATCAAACGAATCTCTGAGATCAAACAAATTGTCAAAGATGAGAGACCAGCTAGAGATGACAATGATTCTCCTAAAGATTCAAACAGCAATGCACCCCATGATACGGAATCAGAGCTGTATATTCCTGGTCAGGAGATTGAGATTGACTATCAGAAAATAATAGATATTTTGGTGTCATCACTAGATTCGCCTGAGGAGTTGATACAATTGGTGTCATTGCAGTGGCTTATCTCTATACTAGAGATTTCTCCTGAAT
Organism: Ogataea trehaloabstinens; assembly: GCA_003706095.2. Taxonomy (NCBI): domain Eukaryota; kingdom Fungi; phylum Ascomycota; class Pichiomycetes; order Pichiales; family Pichiaceae; genus Ogataea; species Ogataea trehaloabstinens. The sequence goes on along the minus strand of PPKJ02000005.1, from coordinate 854,116 downwards.
CATTTATTTTATTCATGCCAAAGCTACTTTCAGTGTTGCTCACAACGATATCTCATTCAAACAAGCAACTAAAGGATATTGCTTTAGGGTTGGATTCGAAGTTGATGGAACTGGCTTCTACGGATCAACACGAGATCAACTATACCTTGATTGTTAACCAGTTGACATTACAGTTGCTCAATGAGAAGGAATCCACAAGACTTGCGGCATTAGACTGGCTAATTATGTTACATGACAAGAATCCTTTGAAGTTCTTAGAACACTCCGACAACACATTTGTCACTTTGCTTAGAGCACTTAATGACCCTGCGGATAGCGTTATTGACAAAGATCTAGAACTTTTGTCCAAGATATCGAATCAAAGTGATGACGCTTACTTTCAGTCATTTATGATTGATTTGCTCAACTTGTTCAAAAAGGACAGAAAGATTTTGGAGACGAGGGCGGACTTTATCATCAGGACAATATGTAAATCTCTCGATTCAGAACGAATTTACAAGTCAATTTCCAAAGTTTTATCAGACGAAGAAACAAACTTGACCTTTCTTTCCATTATGATCCAGATTCTCAACAACAACTTAATTATTGCTCCTGAATTATCCAGTCTAAGAGAGAAGCTGACAAAATCCGAAGATCCAGAGTTGTTTGAGACTTTATTCAAATGCTGGTCGTTAAATTCTCCCTCTGTTCTTTGTTTGACATTGTTAACCTCCAATTATCATTTGAGTTACAGAATTGTACTAAACATGGCAGATTTCGAGATATCGCTGAATCTACTCATCCAGTTGGATCTTCTGATTCAACTCTTAGAGTCTCCTGTTTTTGCAAAGTTGCGTTTAGATCTTTTAAACCCTAAAAAGAACCCATATCTGTTCAAATGTCTCTATGGTATATTGATGTTGCTGCCACAGTCTAATTCTTTCAAAAGCCTTCAGAATAGATTGAACTCCATAACTCCCATCATGCATTTACACCTAGAGGATGACGCTGAGGATGATTTCGCGAAGCCTGTTTCCAAGACTCACACTTCCGGCACTGGCCTCTCATCTATGAATGAACTGCTTGTGCACTTCAACACTCTTCAAAAGAGGTTGAATGATCAAAAACAAGCACCATCTCACAACTCAGAACATACTAATCAAGATGACCACTTTTCAGCAAACTTGAGTGGACTAAAATTGAAGGACTCTATGGATAATGCTGGCGTGTTGCCTATTGATTCCAGCTCCAACATGTCGACTCCTAAGAAGTCTCTTGATTATATAACCAAGTTCTCTGGCAGGCTTGGCAAAAAACAGTGAACTGATATGGCTATTATCCCAGACGTTGATTTCTATAAAATTCCATATTATTGCATCTCTTGAGGTGTCTGGTCATATTGTTCGTATATTGGTGCAATTCCAATGTTCTTTGTGAAAGATCTTGTGGATCTCTTACAGGCTCAATTTGGTTTGGTTGGACAAGAGTTAATGTTCTCTCACCGTCACTAAAATCTCGTGTTTGTCTTGGGAGATTTTGCTTATAGTACTTTATCATTTTCCGGTGACCGACTTTACTTCCGTTAGGTAAAGTTAATTCAACCCCTGATTTGTCTAGCGTGACCGTTGTGTACCCTGCTTCATTGTCTGAAGCATCTTCATCGTTGTAATAGAACTGCTTCAGAGCTTCACGTTCTGATTTCGTTTCGTACGGTACAACACAATGGCCTTTCTCTAATACGTGCTGTCTTATTCCCACCAGACTCTTTCCAACGAATCCACACTTCACACATTCGTTGTCCGTATATATCTTTTGAGACAGATAGACCAGCACCCCCTCCAGATCAGAAACGTACTCCCGCTCTGGAATATAAAGTCCATGACTGCTCGACATATGCTGCAGATTTGCCTCAACATGGGAGCTGCCTCTTCCGCAGTAAAAACAGTACGTCAATGGGATCTCTGACAAATCAACACTGGCCTCTTCTTCTTTCTCGGAGGACGAGTGATATGGTACAACACCAGAGCCTGACGACTCTGATAAATCGTCGGCAACATCATCAGCAGCTGCGGCATCAGCTGCATCATCAGTTGCGTATCCAGCAGTAGAATGCGTCATTGTAGAGGAGAACCAACTATCGAAGGAGCTCACAGATGCCGTAGGACTTGCGTGTCTCTCCAGAACATTTGTTGCTGCCGATCGTCTTCCTCTTTTCGACAATCTCTTCAGGTCCTTCTTCGTAAGCTGTTTCTGAGAAGACTTGGCCTTTATGTGAACATGAAACCCGTATTCATCTTGATTACTGTTCAGTTGATTGTGTCGCTGTTGAACAAGTACCTTGGACTGGAATACAGCAGCGCTCACAGACTCTAGTCCCGCAACTCTCCGCTTTAAATTATATCGATGCAATTCTGATTTCATATGAATCCTCTGTAGCTCCACTGTGGGAAACAGTATTTGACATGATGTACAAGTAAAATTACCCGGCCGACTGAAATGAAGTAGCGCATCGGCAGCCATGTCCACAGATAGCACAGCTGTATGCTCTCTTCAGTCGGTATTAATACATGTTTAGTCGGTCTCTATACATTTTTCGTGGATTAAGACGAAGTTAATTTTAATCTGCGCCGCAGAGCCGCAGACCAATGCTATATTAAAATGTACACTCTTTCGGCCATACTCTTTTGTATAAGGACATCCCAACCACATCCTGGGGATTCAAACGGCCATCAAATATCGCCTTGAAGTATCCATGGGTGCCTAAGGATTCCTTTATTAGTCCTGAGCGGCCCATCTTGGTGAATATTGGAACAGATTGGAACGTGTTGACATCACTGGAGTTGAAAAACATGTATCTGACAGTAACAACAGATTTATGGACTTTGAATATCTCTCCGGTCAACACCACTCTCTTCGCTAAAACACGTGTATGATCACAGTTCAGGAATGTGCCCTGACCGATCAACTCTAGTCCTCCATCTTCTGTTGACTTGAAAAACAACGCTGGAGTATCGGCAAAAGAGACTGGCATAATGGCAGTCGCAATGCTGATCGAGCCCTGATGAAGAAACCTCTCGAATTTCGACGCATTATTCTTGTTATGAGTCGCTTGGCTGAAAAGTGGATTAATCATAAGTCTCCGAGGCCCATATTGCACGATTATGCGATCCTTAGATCTTATCGGCTTCTCGTAATCTTCCCATGTTTGAATAGAAAAGTTGCACACACCTAGCTTGTGCTCATGTGGTAACATGGAATGTATGATGAATGGTTTTGTCCTAGGGTTAGCGATACCATCAATGAACTGCGCACTCACTTTCAAAAAGATCCTGAATCGCTCCCCAGCCTCAATCACCACTTCATTCCGGCTTGCTTTCAATACCTTGCTCTTCATCATCCTGTAGTTCTGCGTTCTGAAGTACCTTTTCCAGCTCTCAGGACGTCTTTCATCATTTTCATCATAGTCCCAGTCGCAATTAGCAAGAGACTTGACACTTCTATACTTTTTGAGTCTCTCTGAAGCCAATTCTTTTGGATTAAGCTCAATTTCATCAGGAAACTCTCGCTCTTCTCTCTCCCGTCTTTTGAACTCTTCTAGTTGTAGAGATTCAGCTTCAACAGACAGCTCAACGTCGTCCTGCATCACGTCATCGTCTTCATCTTCAACATTAAAGCCCTCTTCAGACTCAGATGCCTCTCCATTCTCTTCTACCAACTGTTCTAGTTCTTCATCATGGTACCAACGCGCTTGGTACTCTGATACTCCTTTCGGGAGCTTTTTCACTTCACTTCCATCGCCTGACTGTTCTTCATTGGACATATTTTCATCATCATCCCAGTCTTCTTCATCAAGCTCTATATCACCATCCACGTCTCTAGCAGAATCAGACATAAGGTAATCCAAACTCTCTTGCTCCTCAGATGGGAAATATATGCTTCTTTCAGCTTCTGTAGAGCCTTCAACTTTGCCCTTTGAAGGAACTTTCTCAATCTTGACTACCTGACAGTCCCCACAACCAGGAACATACACAAGCCGATCAGGGTGAAAACCAATCCCTCTAGCGACACCTTCGACAGCGAGAACACACTCGCTCGAGTTATCTGCTATTGGTTCCCAGCTAATAGAATCAGCAATCGTGAACCCTCTAGTATCCTTGGACTTGGCAGACTTAGGGAACTTCTGGCATATACTTCGTAGAAGATTGACGGCTTCTGAACTTGATTCAAGACTGTACAATTTCTCGGAATCTGGAAAAAAATGAGAAAAGTACGATGAAAGAGACTTGATCACATCCAATTGTAAAGATCTCTTTGGATACGCAGATAAAACATCAGGAATAACACCATACACTGTGGAAATTCCCTGTGCTTCAACTGCTCTGATTATTTGCTCTCCTATTTTTGGATCAACTTCCTCTGTTGCACTCAAACCAAACACTACAAAGTCAGCAGCTCTAGACGCATCTAAAATGGATTGGATATCACTCATATCGGGTAGTATAACTTTTAAGTTGGCCTTGAATCTCTTGATCTTCACAGAGGTTACAGAAACCGATTCTGAAATCAACAATTCTTCTTCTTCCACAGATCTTAGAATCGCATTGATTATTTCTAGCCCAGAGATGTGGCTAATCAACGGGAAAACTGTCACAATCCTCTCCAAGTCGCTGCTGCCACTAAACAATGATCTCTCATTCCATGTTTTGGACACCTTGCTCTTTTTGAGCTGATTCAACAAGTTCCTGCGATCATTTTTGGTTTGAATCTTTAGAGCTTTGTTGTTACCGAGCTTCTTTTCAACTTTCCCCTTATTGACGGCTTTCAGAGCTCGTTTCGAGGAATGTTTTGAGCCGAACTTCTTCTTCGTCTTCTTGAGTGTTCCCCTGTGCTCAACCATCAGGAATGTATTCTGCTGGTAGGTCCAAAAAGCGTACGCTTAACTTGTACTATCTGATAGATAGATCATGGTATATGGAAAATTTTCTTAGCATTGAGAGCTGGAAAATAAATTTATTTTCAAGGCTGTGGGTGTACAGATGTTAGTGAAATAAAAAAGCATGTGCACGTATGGAGGGTTAACAAACCCTCCGTGACTGTGAAAAGTTTTTTTCCCTGCTACCGGGAAAAAGTGAAGTCTCTCAGTACGACAGCCTGGAAAAATTTTCCGTCTCCCCTGTGAACTGCCCCTAGCGTTGTTAGCAGCATTTGGTGAAAGAAAAACTATAGAGAAAATATACAAAATAATCAAAGCTCGCTACTAACAGTGAAGAAAGGTGTCAAGGCCATAAAACAAAGAGCTAAATTCCCTGTTAACAAACAAGTAAGTACTTACAGAACGCTTAGGCTAACCAATAACAGCACTGTTTCAGTTTGTGACGTTGTTTGTGCTGTATATTTACTTCTCTTGCAAAATTATAGACCAGACAACTTGTCGAATTCAAACAAGCAGTGTTACTCAAGAAGCTTATTGTTACCTGTTGCCCTCACCAGCTGTCAACACAGTATCAGTTAATACTAACTAGTTTAAGCATACAAAATGGCTCACGAAAACGTTTGGTATTCCCACCCAAGAAACTACGGTAAGGGATCAAGACAATGCAGAGTGTGCTCTTCCCACTCTGGTTTGATCAGAAAATACGGTTTGAACATCTGCAGACAATGTTTCAGAGAGAGAGCTTTTGATATTGGATTCAAGAAGCTACGTTGAAGTGATACACATCCATAGGTGTTCTCTCCATGCGATTCCCCATGTTAGAGCAGACATCGAATATCTACAAGTGTTTATTATATAAAATTAATGGATCACCAGAATTAACTGTTTAGCTAGCACTGTCGCTGTTCCCTTGTGTCCTTGCGTCCTTGCGGAAGGTAGAATTGTGGTTTAGGTTATTTGACCATTTTGAAGCAAAATCAATAGAGGCATTCAAATATTGTTCATCTTCAAGACCCGAACTGGATAATCTGTAGCCTGGCCTAACACAAATGAACTGTAACTACTATGTCCTCTCTTTGAAGTTCAATCAATGCCTTTATAAAATTAGTACGAACTGCAAAATGGGGTATGAAAGAAACTACATAAAGTCATCATCACCAAAGTCGCCATTATCAGGAAGCAGGTCATCCATAGCATCCTTCTTGAAAGAGCCACCAACATTGATTTGGGCCTTCGCCTTCTTCTTACCAGCACCTCCCGTAGATGTACCTCCAGTTTTGGACAATCTTGCCTGTCGTTCATCTTTCACCTTTTGTGTAATCATGGCATTTAATGTGGAAATAACTTTTCTTGTATTTTCGACACTTAGTGGAAGACATACGTCTCTCACAAGATCAACTGCAAGACCTGATGAATAATTGAGAAGAGATCTTTTAGAAAGATCTGTTAGCACAGGTGTTAGAGCTTTTCTTAATCTTTCGTAATCTTGCTTCGATTCAACGTCAAAGATCGGATGCACAGTCAATGGTGTATCCACAGTTAGCTCTGAATTTGATGAAGCAGACTTCTCAGCTTGCTGAGCAGCCAAAGCTCGTGCTCTTGGATGCTCATTAGCTATACCTAATCCATCAAATAGATCCGCAGCATTGTTCAAGTCTGAATTCAACTCTGCTTCCTTCAACATCTGTTGTCTGGTGTTCTCATCAACCGTATCTATATCAAGAAGCTTTCTTTTTCCATCAGTACCCTTAGATTTGGCAGCTTTCTTGCTAGAGTCTCTCTTCTTCTTTAGTTCTTCAGCAGCCTTCTTCTTAGCAGCTGCCTTTTCCCTCTCCTCTTCTGAATCTACGTCCCACGAATCAAGAACAGGTTCGTCATCACCACCTTCAAGTTCCCATGAGGCAGACACCTTGGTATCACCAGAAGTGGGGATGTCAAAATCCTCATCGTCTGCCACAAAGTAACATCTTTAAGTTAGTAAACGGTCATCTCAGTCGCGCCTTGACTCTCTACTTACCCCAAGACATCGTTCCTATCTAATCCAGTGGAGTTCAGCTAAACAGATCACCTTTTGTGTGATATACACCAACGTATCAGTGTAAGAGATGACTGTGATTCAGAAATCAAAAGTGTCCGATAATTCCTTCTTCTTGTCATCCCTTGTCTGCTCCATATGGAGCTAATTTGAGATGCAAAAAAGAACCTACAAGATTTTTTGATCGACCTTTACTGATTAAACGACAGCGTCGATCGACGCTTAGATGCTAATTCTTGTTCAATAAATATAATCAGTGGCAAAACCAAAGACAAGGATACATTATGTACGGAGCAGCTATACAATACTGAGAAGGGATCATTGTTGGGTTTATAAAGGACCCCTGTTTGTTCCTTGTATTGGCGGACTTGGTTTATTTCTTCAAAGTTTGCAATCAATTGAAAATGGTGAGTTGATTTGACATTGAAGTAGCTATCTCAATAACCATATCAACAACTAAATACTAACTACACAAATTATGAAGTCTTCACTAGGTAACTCTGACCTAAGGGTGCTTCCAAAGGGAAACACTCAAGACTCGGTTAGCGTCAGCTCATATGGACCGTCAGCTCCTTCGGCACCAGCATTACACGATACATTACGCTCTGGTGAAGGACCACTCTCCATATCTTCAAAAATTAACAACAGACATCCACTTGAATCACGAATCCAGAATTGGGACGACAATCAAAGACAGACCCAGCTCGAGACGTATAGAAGAATATTTGGTGTTGCCGACCCTATGAAAAGAGAAATGGAACTCAAATTGGTTGAACAAACAGAGCATAGACCCGCTTTTTTGGGAGCTGTTGCAACTCCTCATAGAGACATTCTACTGAATAGAGAGACCACAGTTGATTGGGAGGATGTGTATACCGGTAAGTTTATATTTATTCATTTCGTTGAAGGTTTCATTACTAACTAAGATCACATCCACTAGGCTTTGATTCACGTCCTTCTGTTGATATGCATACGGAAATGGAGAAGAAGTTTGGAATTTAATTGCTCTAAAGGTGAATGCACGTTTAGAAAGACTCGACTGGTCAGTTTTACCCTTTTTCCCCTTTTTCACACTCTTACTTTTAAGCGATTAACCACGTCTAGAACAGTACAATTTAACTTGTAGGCTAAACATGACAACTTGTACCTTCAAATGGCTCGGCTGTAAGTTGCTCGATGACTCTGCTAGCGTGTTGATGCTACAATGATGGATCATCAGCATGTCACGATAATGCTGCCAAGTCTCTTGAGTGTCATGTCACGGAAAATTTTTTCTTAGGCATTGCGAATTGTTCGGTAGAAAATCAAACTTGGGAGAGGGCTAGAAAGCTTAGAAGCTATTCTGTGGGCAGTAGACTTCAATTGTGAGCACTTGATGAATTTAACAAGCAATCCAGCAGGTACATTGTTGAAGTAGAATCAGAAGCAGACATAATTACCAGCGATGTCAGATTCAACCACCTCATCCGGGATGTAAGTGCCCAGCTATTACCACGCTATCGTCTAAATACTAACATTTAACATTTCAGCAAAAATGTTGGATTCAGTACTGACTTTGCAATCAATGGATTATCTACTGAATCAGGTGCTACAGACAGCACAAATAAGCGAAGTTATTCCGTAAAGGAAATGTTGGATATATATAAAAATCTAGTGAATCACAACTTGATTTCGGTTACACCTAGCACTGAACCTTACAGAGCAGCAAAAGCCACTATTCCACTACATGTTGACATTTTGAACGGATCAAATCGACACGCCCAAGTTTCATCAACAGAGAGCAGTATTGAATCTCAACTTGCAGCGGATATAAATAATCTTAGAGTTGGTGAGTCTTTAGATCATCAGAATTCCATTCAAGCAGAATCAAAGGTAAATCCACTCCCGTCATTTGCAGACTTTGTCAACCCCAAAATAGATCAAGACTTAAGAGAGATTGATCATAATGACTTGTCTAACAATCTGCTACAGAGGCTTGTTCAGCAACAGTTTCCAAATACAGGTGTGGATCCTTTACTAGATCAGCAAGCGTCTTTTTCTTCTACAGGGGTTAATGGCACACAAAGTACCTCTCTTGCAGGACAGAATGTCAGTCTTCTGAATGTTCCACAGCAAATAGATCCATCTGAAATCAGATGGTATTACCTCGATGCTTCCAGTAATGAACAGGGTCCGTTTGACTCTTCTTTGATGCAGCAGTGGTATTCATTGAAATATTTTGATTTTGGATTAAATATTCGTCGTGAAGATGAAACGACTTATCAGACACTGGCAGAGTTTACTCAATCTATTAATGAATATGCAAATCCCTTTGCAGTCCCTCTACCTCGTTCACATTTGGCATCACATCTGAATTCTCAATCATTTCAGAATTTGAATACAACCCCCACTCTCTTTGGAATACATGACTCATTTGCCGGAACAAACTCATCGAGAGTACCAACACGTGCTGAAACCCCAGATGTGTTTTCCTCAGAGAGTGCATCTGGTACCTCTAATTTCTTTGGAAGTGCAAACCTCAATCAACCTTCACTGCCGGTACAAAACCGTTGGGCCGGTGGTCCTGACTTGCTTCGAGGCAACTTTTATGGACAGCAACCATTTTCCACTAATCCAACTAATGTTGGAATTGCTTTGGATCAGGAATCGTTTCCATCTATTGCTGAGAATTTAGCGGTTGAGGCACCACTCCATTATCAGGAGATAACCAGTAGAGTTGAAGTGTCAGCTCAAACATCTCCTACATTTGATAAAACAATATCTACTGATACAAATATATCGGAACCTGGTGAAGTTCTTATCTCTAATGCGACTACAAATGAGAAGGTGCACACGTCAGAAAAGAGAGCTCAACAGAGTTCTCAACCTGAGAAAAAGGATCCGGTTCCAAAAGAAATAGAGGTTCAAAAGACATCGTGGGCTCCTTGGGCATCTCAAATGGAAACTGAGGCAAAGCCACAAAAGACTTTGCAGGAAGTTCAAGAAGAAGAGGCTGCAAAACGTAAAATTGAGCTAGAGAAGCAGAAAAAACAAGAAGAGGCTGATAGACTTCTGGCTTTAAAGCTTGCAGGAAATTTACCTCAGTCTTCAAACAGCAAATCATTACCGTTATCGGCCAACTGGGCTGATTCCTCAAACGGCCTCTCGTCCCAGTCTAAGGTTCCTGTTCCAGCATTTGCAGAGATTCAAAAAGAAGAATCTTCTCTTTTAGCCAACCAAGGCAATATGACCGGCAGACAGGATTCGACACCATCATTTGCCGCAGCTGCAGCATCTGCCGGATCCAGCTGGACAGTGGTCAGCAAGAAAAATACAAAAGTATCTCCTCCTCCAACAAGAATCACCAAACAGCCTTCATCGACTATTTCTCCCAACTTGTTGAGATCTGTTTCTGCAGCCACACCTCAACCATCATTGGCCAACAAGAAATCAACAGCCAATCTCACTTCTACTGGTTTGACTGGAGGTCAATCAACATCTCCTTCCAAAGAATTCTTGAGTTGGTGTAGACACCAGCTTAGCCATTTGAATAGAGCAGTGAAGAAAGATGACATTCTATCCATAATTATCCAGTTTCCAAGCAGCTCAGATTCTCAAGATATCATTGCAGACACAATCTACTCAAATTCTACAACCATGGATGGACGTAGGTTTGCTAGTGAGTTTTTGAAGAGAAAAGCCAAGATCGACGAAATGGTCAAGACACAAGGGTTAGATTTCAACTGGCTAGAAGCAATGAGCTCCAATGACCAAGATGATCAGGATGATTGGAATATGGCTTTTACCAAAGTTGTCTCTAAAAAGAACAAAAGACGGAGCTAACGGTGAAGACTTTATTTCATTCACTTAGCATGTAAGTAGTATCGAATGCATATTAACTTTTATATACGCATATGTATATAACTATTGATCTACTTTTTATTCATTCCTTCAGTGATCTTCTTTTCCACCTTATCAACTTCATCTATCCATTGACTGGTTAGGAATTCCTTCATAGGAACAAGAGCATTGAGTCTTCTTCGTAAAGCCTCGTTGATTGTAACTTCTTGACAAATCGGAAAGAACATTTGAGACCAGCCTTTCTTGAGAGATTCAGCTTCCATAGCTATTTCCTGTAACTCCACCTCCTGTAGCTTATTTTGTATGTTGAAGCTTTCATATGCATCGTCTCCTATGGATCCTTTATGATAAAGTACATTCACGTACTGTTGCGTTTCTTTGAGTTTAATCATTCTTCTGATAGCCTCGGCACCGCGTCTTATGAGGGCAGCCTTCAGCACCTTTTCATGTACCTTGGGATCTGGCCGACTCTTGAGATCTAAGTACATCTCTCTAGGATAATTCTCAGAGTACATCAGCTTCATCGACGAAAGCTTCTGAATCTTCCTTCTTCTATGGATCATTGAAAATACTATTAATGTCGTGAGTAATACTGCAACATACACAATCGGTGTGTACACAGAGATTCTTGCAGAAGTCACCTCTTCAGGAGGGGGAACTGTTTGAGACTCTTCTGACATTTTTGACTGCTGTTTCTCCTAGTACTATGATAACCTGTTTATGGCTTGGTCGCTAAGTGTTGAGAAAAGTTCAACGTGTTGAATATAAAAAGTTAAATGATAATATCGACGCGTCGATTCTGAAGCAGGAGGACGATTTTATTTCATTTGGTCTTTGCCGCCTCACTTTAACGCCGTTTCCTAGGGATAGCCGGAATTTTTTACCACTTGACATAATCCAGAAAAACAATAGGGCCGGAATGCTCTTGTGCGATAACGCAGGTGCTTATTGTTTTATCCCGGCAATGCATATAAGGCTTTGCTTGACAAGTTTAAAATAACTACGTGGAAACAGTGCTGGTTGTCAACACCATGAGTGCAACCACCACGCTGGTGAGCCTGCCTTCGCTCGCCATATCGTGATATTTCCGTGATAGACGAAGACTCTGGGGATAAACCATTTTTAGTACTCTGCAGCGAAAACGGCTAGTAATAGGAGCCACCTTGCATCTCGGGGTATACCGACTGGTATTAGGCAATCCGATCCTAACCTGCAGCTAAACGATCTGCCCACTATGTGGCATTGAACAGTAGTGGTGAAAATTGATTATGTAACCGAACCATTCGTATCTGTTAACACGCCCTGTATTCTCCGTTGTTTGTTTTGGACAAAGGGCTTAGGTACCCAATCGAAGATCTCACATAGCCGTTCCCGTTAAAGGCTTCTCTAATCAGAAAGATAGACGTAGTTTTACGCATGTAATGAGTTTTAATACCAATCTGGGCTGGTAAGGGGACAATCACGAAACAATAGAGAAAACTCTGGCAGATAAGAAATTTTGACCCCTAGTAGCAACGTAGTCTGTGGTATCTTGAACTTTTTACAGCACTTATCTATTTCATTTCTTTGCTGTATATATACTGCATGGAGGTTTTTAGTTCCACTTCTGATAGCGGAAGGTTAGATATGTCATCGAGTGGGAGATACAGCTTGTCTAATATGACGTCCTTGAACAAAAAAACAGAAGTTGTTAAGCAATATCAAGTGGATGTTGATGATGACTCCAGTCATCGTTCCACAAGAGAGCAGTCCGAAAATGGTGGAAGGCTTGGAGGGGTCAAGAAGCTTCTCAAGGTCATCGAACTAAAGGGCATGGAAGGATACAGCACTGCTCAGCTCTTTCTTTATAACTATGACTTGAGACCGCTTGAAGCAAAGAGAAGAACATGGAGGTGGTGGAACTTTGTGACCTTTTGGATTGCAGATGCATTCAACCTTAATACATGGCAAATTGCAGCAACAGGTGTTGAAGCAGGACTCAGTTGGTGGGTGACTTGGATTACAGTGTGGATAGGTTATTTCTTCTGTGGTTGTTTTGTTACTCTGTCTGCTCGTTATGGTGCTTATAACCATGTGTCGTTCCCGGTTGCTACAAGATCTTCCTGGGGTATCTGGGGTTCATTATGGCCTGTAATCAATAGAGTTGTTATGGCTTGTATTTGGTTTGGGGTCCAGTCTGTTCTCGGAGGAGAGTGTGTTCAACTTATGCTCAGAGCCATCTTTGGCAATGATCTTGAGGAACGTATTCCAAATAAGTTATCAGGAAGTATCACGTCTTTTGGTATGCTTGGGTTCTTCTTGTTTTGGTTATTTCAGCTCCCTGCAATTTACATGAGACCTCATAATGTTCGCCATTTGTTCACTTTGAAAGCTATTGCCTGTCCGATCGCTGGTATAAGTTTTCTTGTTTGGACTCTTGTGAAGGCTGATGGTGGCGGCCCTGTCATCCATCAGGGCTCTAAACTCAGCGGGTCTGCATTTGGATGGGCATTTGTTAACAGTGTTATGAACTCCTTAGCCAACTTCGCTACCCTTATTGTTAATGCCCCAGACTTTTCTCGTATGTCGCACAAAAGAACATCTGCAATTTGGTCTCAGTTCATCTCCATTCCTCTAGCGTTCTCAATAACCTCGCTTATTGGTATTTTAGTCTCTTCTGCTTCAACTATTCTTTACGGTGAAACATACTGGAACCCTCTCGACGTGCTTTCTAAATTCTTAGATGGGAACAGTCGTGGTTCTAGAGGTGGTGTCTTTTTGATTTCGCTTGGGTTTGCAATCGCTCAACTGGGAACAAATATCGCCGCAAACTCGCTCTCAGCTGGTACTGACATGACGGCCTTGCTTCCGAAGTATATTAGTATCAGAAGAGGAGGATTTATCTGTGCTCTTATCGGATACGCGATCTGTCCGTGGAACCTTTTATCTTCCAGTAGTATGTTCACTACATACTTATCCGCTTATGCTGTGTTCTTATCATCTATCGCCGGTGTTTACTTCTGTGATTACTACATTATCAGAAAAGGTTACATTGTACTAAACGATTTGTATACTGCAAAGAAGGGAAGTTCATACTATTACAACTTTGGACTCAATTGGAGAGCTCTTGTCGCATACATCTGTGGTATTCTCCCTAATATTGTTGGATTTGTGGGTGCAACAGAAACTCACAAGGTTCCAGATGGAGCTACAAAGGTTTACTACTTCAGTTTCTTCACTGGATACGCTTCATCGGCTTCAGTATTGCTGCTTTTGACTGTGCTATTTCCAGTGAAGTCTACTCCCGATTGCAAGATCTTTGAAAAACAATGGTTTGAAGAATGGAAAGAAGTTGAAGACTTCGACGTTCATTTAAATGAGTCTCGTCATCCTGTTGTCGCAGAAAAAGGCATTGACAGCCTATAATACACAGCTTGTTAGTGTAAAATAAATGCGTTATAATCTTAGTTAATTTACCCCAGATTTTTTCGTCTTCTTAAGCCAGATAACTAAAGTCCGGTGCGCCGGTTAAATTTCTATTTTACAACCCTAATACCTTTTCTGCAGCATCAATAAATAGTTGAAGAGCTAATATTTAGTTTGATTATAGTGAAATGCTGACAAGTCAATAGGTACTATAGAATTCATGTCCATAAATAGAGAACCGATCCCTCCTCCATATACTCCCTATGAGGATATTTCGGACGATGAAGAACCTCCTCCTCCTCAGTATGATTACACGTTTGAAAAGCCAGTAATTCCTGTTGCATCGGAGAAGTTTGAGGAAGCGTTTAAAGTGGAGGAACCGAAGTATAATGATAAGTTCTTCACACTTATCTTTCTGGCCACATTGGGTATACTTGGATATCTGGCGAGTGTGTCAGCTGAAAGCCTCTTACACAGTAAACACCTGTTTCTCTATCCGCGAGTTGAAAATGAAGTTGATATTCTCTCAAGTCCAAATGATAAGGTGTTACTTTTCAGGCTAGTGGGCATTTGTCTTGCTGTTCCCACAGTCTGCTCACTGTTGATGCTATTTCTTGCATGGTGTATTCCGATGTTCTTTGTTTTCATTGGATACTTTCTAATGCCAATAACACTGTTCGGAATCTCTTTCACGTCGTTGATAACAGGACGGTTTGTGTCTTCAGCTTTCTTTGGTATGGGTGGACTGATGTCGGTTTGGTTTCTTTTTGAGAATTTCAGCAAGCTAAGCTTTACAAGTCTTCTCTTGAAGATTATCATTGAAGTTATGGTTCAGTATCCATCTACATTGGTTGTATCATTTTTGAGTTCGGTTTTTTCAAGTATGGTTGGATTTGTATTTTTCATTGTATCAAGTATCATTTTTGTTGACAGACTGAATAAGGATGACGCTAATAGCCCACATAGCAGCGATGGCAACGACGTTTGTGTCTCGAACTCTTCTGCTGCTATCAACTTGTTCGTTCTTTTTGCCGGATATTATATGTTTGAGGTACTCGAGAATCTCACTCATGTGGTGATTAGCGGAGTCTATGGCACCTGGTACTTTTTCCACCGGTCCGAAATCAAGCCTCGTAATCCAGCGTGGGCTTCCTTTAAGAGAGCAATTACGTTTTCCTTTGGTTCAGTCTGCTTTGGGTCCCTAATTGTCTCATTGGTCAAAACGTTGAGAGCTGCTTTGACAATGATGAAAGAAAAGGTCAATGAGAGACGTTTAAGAAATAGAGAAGAAGGAGGCGACAACGGTGCTCTTCTTTGCGCATTGATTTGTATCCTTTCTGTTTTTGAGTGGATTGCCGATGAAGCAGAATACTGGATCAAATGGTTCAATAAGTTTGCGTACTCCTACTTGGCATTATACGGAAAAGACTATCTCTCATCGGCCAGAGACACTTTTGAAATGTTGAAATATAAGGGACTTATGGTGCTTATTAGTGATTCCTTGATAGACTCAACACTCACGTTTTACTCGATACTCATTGCAATCACAAGCACTGCCGTCTACTACCTACTTTATCGCACGACAACCTTATTCGATAGACTCGCACCTGAATTTCTCGTTGCTGGATTCATTCTTCAGCTGATTCTAGGATTTTTCATTTCAATGATTACGCTCAACTCCATTAATTCCGGGTTCATTACCTTCCTAGTCGCCCTTTCAATCAAACCCGAGATCTTTGAACAGAACTACCACGATTACTTTGTTAAGTTGACCAACTTTTACCCTGAAATCAGTCGAACTCTCAAAGTTCCATTTCCTGAGGATTGAAAATCCTTTATATATGCTTTAAAAATTTTAGTTGTTTATAATGTATCTTACCATAATCACCACCTCCTTTCTCTTTAAATACACCCTTGCAATGGAGAAGTTCACCGATTGGAGAGACAAAGGCTCTGGTATATCTCCCTTTCTGCCAGTAAGCAATCCTAAAAAGACCAATGTCGTTGCTTTACTTCTACAGGAGCTACTTGTGCTGTTGAAACTTCCACTTGCTGTAATCTTTGGAATATTGGCTCTATTAAGCCTTCCTTTAGCAGCTTTACATAAAACAGTTATTCGTTGTGCCCTGTACGTGCTACTCAATGTGCGCCAGATAGAGTTCCTTGTTGATGGCGTGAAGAAATCAAACACGGCTCTAATACAAAGCTCGAGGCCAGGCCCAGCAAACCTCATCCTGTCCAACTTATCGTCGCCTCTTGACGCCCTTGTCCTGTACCTTACCAGCACCAGTTCAAACCCAGTCTTTCTTTACTTAGATAATATGGGAAATGTGAGAAAGATAGGGTCCTGGAAACAATGTATAACCTTCAGTCTCAGCCCCCCAAGACTATTTTCAAATACTTCTGACACGGTCAAGGATCTAACTCAATTCTCCAACAATACCGTGTTTCTCTTCTTTGAAGGGACAACATCAAATAACAAGGGACTCTTGTCACTTCCTGCTTCCTTCGATATCAGCAAGTTTGTTTCAACCAACTCCCACTTATCAGTTGGCCTCATCTCTATTAAATCATACCCCGAGCATTTATCTACAGCTCCGCTTCCCAAGCCGGCTTTTTCATTCTTCCACTCTGTAGCCAAAGCAATAACGCCATCCGTCAATTTTCAGCTACGACTGTTCAAACTACCTGCCAATCCCGCTCAGTTCAGAGAATCAATGACAAACTATGGGAAGTTGAAGCTTATCGGCAAAGATCTTGATCATCAAAGCAAACTACGGTTTATACATGCCTATAATCATAATAAGAAGTCATAGTTTCTCTAAATACAATAAAGTCTCTCATGTTAACCCATCTACCGGGAATGTGAAGTCTCCTGATGGATAATATAGAATCGCAGCTCTGGTGTAGTCGCTCCGTTGGTTTCCACCAGCTCTTGCAAGCCTCATGTACAACTTAACGTTGCCACTATGCTTTAATGCATCATTGAACTCTTTTCCAAACTCTTCATTCTCCTCAGCAAGTATCGGCAAACTTATGGACGTGTTGGCCCCGGCATATCTCTCTACATCATTAATAAGTAATGAGTACTTATTCATCTCGTCATGTGGGGAAATGAAGTGTCCGTTGATCATTTCAGGAACTTCTGAGTCGTCAACATTCCAAGAGATAGAACTGTTGTCCTTATAATAACCTAGGAAAAAAGGTGGGTGTATTTCACCGGTTGGATCAGATCTTCGAAGGCTCCTATCTGTTTCTTCTATTGATGCCAAACCCCATCTTGAGACACCATTGACAAGGAGACCCAGTAAAACCCCTTGAAACAGCATTGCACTTAATCCTTTTGTGTTAGTTCCGGGAATTAACAGCATTGCAAGTACATAATGATGAATCCTCAAGTTAAGCCCTGGCAAGTTCCCTAAAATAAAAAGAGAAACTATCATTCCCCCATAAACAATCAAGTACCTTCTGAACTTTCCAGCAAGCCATAACTGATATGCCTGGGTAATAGCTGCAGAAACTATAACAGCTACCAATATGAGGGTTGCAGTGAGCGATCCCGGCTGCGTTAGTATATCAGTTAAAGTCAAACGATCAACAGGAAGTCTATCAAATGTAACGTTGTTCAACATTCCAACCCAAAATAACGGATACCATATCAATGTCTTGCAAATAGGTGATGACGGTGATCGAAGAGTGGTTTCACAGCTTATCTTCCAAGTAACAAACAAAATAAAACATAATGGTAAAAATCTCTGGAAACCCATTGAAATCAACGATGGAAGCGACTCATTATCCTGAACATTGACTATCATTGGAGGGTCAAAAATCAACAATATTGTCCAAAATCCAGACACACAACAGGTCCAGAACGCTAGCTGGCCTCCCGTTGACATAAAAACAACAGGTAATCCTAGCAAAATATTTATTAATGCCACCAATGCTCTTGGATCATAGCAGTTATGGCATACTGTCGGTTTCTTCACAAACCTAAATGACGCTGGGAAAAAGGAATCAAATTCAATTGAGTCGTCTGTATTATACTGCGATTTCGTAGAGTTGAATGTATACTGTGGACCTGTAAACCGAAGTCTCACACACCCACCAGCATAAGGAGAGATAACCCCAGCATGTACAGCCGCGCCGCATGGAAATGAGTCAGCTCTATAAGGTCTCGATAAGTATTCATCCTCTTCAAGCTTGCCTCCTCCAACATAAAAATTACGATACTTGGCTCCTTGATCACCGACGTTTATAGACGAATAAGTAATCGATTCCGAATCACATAGAGCAGGACATCGAAACATAACTTCGCGTGAGTCAAAAGGCTTGCACTTGTTGCCATCCATCCCACATTCTGCGTTTTTGCCTAACCACATCGAACTTTCTGCACGGCATGATAAACTAATGATATCTAATGGTTCCTTGGTGTCCTCGTCTATAAATGTTGACTGTTGCGTCAAATAAGGAATCATGGCCTGGCGAAGAACTATTAGCCAGAATGTATAATATGCAAGTATAAGAGGTAACCGAATTCTTCTAGGAAATGACTCATGTATTCTACTTGGAAACCGTTCAAACTGTTGAATGTATCCACTGCGAAATAGCGGAGGATCATCTGCCGGAAGTTTAGGCCCCCTCCATATTTTAACCAGCAAACGTCTAGTTCGGCCGGCTAATTGTTGAAGCTTGGACTGTTCCGGGTTATAATCGAATAGTATGTCATCATCGGAGACCTCTCGTAGAAGGTTTCTGCCTTGATGTTTTCGGGATTCATGATTTTGCGATAATGATTCCAATTCTTCATTGAAATCTAGTTCATGTAGTTCCAGGTCATCGGAATAACTGGAGCTTGACTGGGGAGCACTCATGTACAGAATCAATTGATCTTACAATACTATGCGGCGTCAGCACTCCTAGATGACAGGGTAAACCATAACCCCTTAAACATTACTGTGCCTGAAGTTTCTGTTTTCTAATCTGCATTATAACGGGGCGATGAAAAACTTTGGCAGTATCTGCTTATTTGATAGAACCGATATATCTGCTGAGATCGCCAACCATAATTATCCAGAAGCAATCCAGCAGCCGTGACAACATTTGAGCTGAAAATATACCAATACATCGCGTCTATGGTGCTATGGCTCAACTAACTCACAGCAGGTATCAACCATCAGCCAGTTATCCAGTAGGAAATCAGGAACATTACTCGTAAATGCACCGGGGTCATTGGTGCTAACCCTATCGAATACTTTAATCCTTTGAACTCTTGATAGCATATCATGGCTCTTCTAACCTTTCATGTTTGTAGGATATCTCATCTTACAATTCAACATGAAATTCAATCAAAACGGTAAACGCTAATAACTTGCTAATCACATAATCGGACGTAGCGCTATTGCTGACCATGCAGTCTTTTGTAGAGAGCAGTAAAGTTTCTGAGGATAAGGACATAAGCTATGAAAATGCAGGACCGGCCAACAATCAGATATATAGAGCATATGACCTTGTCTCAAGGGGCAGGTATTCAATCATCGAACAGGCTTAATTAGGGTAGGCTTCCAACACAGCCTCTGTGGACTTTTGCCTTTCAGTTCCTCGACAAGTGAAAGAGAACTCATTCATAACTTGAGAAGCTTGATGAATTTAGCGGAGGGTACTATGTTTAAAATGTGACTATTCTTACTTCAAACATCCCCTTTGTTTTAATAGCCGTGATAAGATCAGGATACTTGAAGCACGTGCTGGCGTCATTGATAATTATTTGTCATAAATTATGTAAGCTCCTTCGAAAATTTTTCAGTATTACTCTTTTATTTGGGGTTGAAAGAGATCAGGGATGGAGAAGCCTAAAGTTTGGTTTCTTTATAGTTAGTGCATCTACAAGGTCCTACACACAATGAGTGTAAGTATATCGATCAAAATAGCTATAGTAAAGCCTCTCTCCATGTACTAACAATCACTGAAGGATTTATTGAACTTCAATAGCAAACCTAATACTCCTCAACCTGAAGAGTACGATGATTTACGGATTGCAGGATATGAACCATTAGTATCTCCCGCTTTGTTGACTAACGAGGTAGCAGCTACCAAAAAGTCTCTGGCAGCTGTAGTAAAGGGCAGAAAGGATGCTGCTGCAGTGATCAAGCAACAAGATGATCGTTTACTAGTCGTTGTTGGACCATGCTCTCTTCATGATCCACTGGCTGCTATGGATTACGTCAAGAGATTGAAGAGGTTATCCGATGAGTTATCCAATGAGCTTGTTATTATTATGAGAGCATACCTCGAGAAGCCAAGAACAACTGTGGGGTGGAAAGGCCTTATTAATGATCCAGATTTGAATACTACCTTCAACATCAATAAGGGATTAAAGATATCCAGACAGCTATTTGTTGATCTCACAAACGAGGGAATGCCGATTGGATCAGAAATGCTTGACACTATCTCACCACAATTTCTGAGCGACTTGCTTTCATTTGGTGCTATTGGAGCTAGAACCACAGAATCTCAGCTTCATAGAGAATTGGCGTCTGGTCTGTCGTTTCCAATAGGATTCAAGAATGGAACTGACGGTTCGATAGATGTGGCAGTTGATGCTACTCAAGCCGCAGCTTGCTCACACCACTTTATGGGAGTGACGAAGCATGGACTTGCAGCTATTACCACTACTAAAGGAAATGATCAATGTTTTGTTATTCTCAGAGGAGGAAAAAAAGGTACGAACTATGATGAAAAGTCTGTTGAAGAAGCCAAGCAGAAACTTCCTAAAGGTGGGGTATTAATGGTTGACTGCTCCCACGGTAACTCCAATAAGGACTTCAATAACCAGCCCTTGGTATCCAAGGAAGTTTCTCGACAGATATCAAATGGTGAGAGAACAATTATTGGAGTTATGATAGAGTCTAATATTAATGAAGGAAAACAATCAATTCCTGCTGACAAGTCTCAGCTCAAATATGGAGTGTCCGTCACAGATGGATGTGTGTCATGGGAGACTACAGTTGATATGCTGAAGGAGCTTGCTGATGCTGTTAAGGCCAGAAGAGCACTTAAATCTGAACAATAATCATGCTTCATCCGTAATATGGTACATAGTAAAGAAACGTTGGCTGTGCAATTAATTTTTCAGTTAGTCCATTTTTTCAACATCGAGATTAGAGTCATAATGCCCATACAAACTATCAAACACTTGAGGGTTTGTAAGGACGTTCAACAAGGTGAGAAGATCAGATGAGTAAGGAAGTAGTTCATATTATTGATCTGGAGAGTGGTAATTTGCAGTCTCTTCAGAACGCGATAGAATATTTGGGTTATGAGGTGCGGTTTATCAAGGATTCTAATGATAAGGCTGTAGAGGACGCAACCAAAATGATTCTTCCTGGAGTCGGTGCTTTTGGTCATTTTATGAGTCAGCTGAGGTCCAAAGGCTTCGAAGATCCAATTAAACGGTACATATCATCTGGAAAGCCTCTTATGGGTATATGTGTTGGACTTCAAGTATTTTTTAAGGGGTCTGAAGAATCTCCAGAAACTTTAGGCTTGAATATAGTTGATCTCGATTTATCTAGATTTGATTCTACTAACAAGTCTGTTCCTGAAATAGGATGGAATTGTGCCTCAATACCTGAGTTGAACTCAACAAATCAGACTTTGTTCAGTATCAATCCTAATTCAAGGTATTATTTTGTTCATTCGTATGCTGCTATTGTTAATCCTGCAATTTTACAACAGTTATCTTCAGAAGGATGGCGCGTTGCCACTTCAAAGTACGGAGAGGAGCAGTTCATTGCTGCACTAAGCAGGGGTAATGTGTTTGCGACTCAGTTCCATCCAGAAAAATCCGGAACAGCTGGACTCAAATTAATTAGATCCTTTTTAACCCAGGAAAAGACCACTAAGCTGGACGATACTCTTTCAATAGATGACCAAGTGGAAGAAACAGCTACCGGACTTACTCGTCGTATAATTGCATGCCTGGATGTGCGAACAAATGATAAAGGCGATCTTGTGGTGACTAAAGGCGATCAATATGATGTTAGAGAAAAGGATAATGGTGGGGACGTGAGAAACCTTGGAAAACCTGTGGAGATGGCTGAAAAGTATTATGATCAAGGTGCAGATGAGGTCACATTTCTGAATATCACTTCATTCCGTAACTCTCCTATCAGAGATGCTCCTATGCTCGATGTCCTGAGACAGGCTGCAAAGTCGTGCTTTGTACCATTAACCGTCGGGGGAGGGATAAAAGACGTTGTTGATCCTGATGGAACTATAGTGCCTGCTTTAGATGTTGCAACATTATACTTCAGAGCAGGAGCAGATAAGGTGTCGATTGGATCTGATGCTGTGACTGCGGCGGAGAACTATATTGCCAATGGAAACAAAGCTAGTGGAGTTTCGCCAATCGAGACCATCTCCAAGGCGTATGGTATCCAGGCAGTTGTGATTTCGGTAGATCCAAAGCGCTTCTACGTCGATGAGCCTGCAAAATTCAAGTATCGCACTATAAAAACAGAGTTCCCTGGCCCAAAAGGGGAGCAATATTGTTATTATAAAGTGACATCTCAAGGAGGGAGAAAAGTTCACGATCTTGGAGCGTATGAACTCTGTCAAGCCTGTGAAGCTCTCGGTGCTGGTGAAATTTTATTGAATTGCATAGACAAGGATGGTTCCAATTCAGGATATGACTTCGAACTTATCAACCATATAAAGAGTGCTGTGTCGATACCTGTGATTGCTTCCAGTGGTGCAGGAAAGCCAGAGCATTTTGAAGAAGTATTCAGAAACACTTCTGTTGATGCTGCTTTAGGAGCTGGTATGTTCCACAGAGGAGAATATACTGTCGCTGAAGTTAAGGACTATATGACCAAGCATGGCCTTTTAGTTAGAAATGATTACTCTAAGCTTTAAGTATTCTTTTCCTTTTATTGTTACACTTCTAAATATAACACAAGAGTTAGACTCAGTTAGACTTCACTCTAAGTTTTCTTCAAATTCTTCTATTCTGTCGGCACGATCCTCTGAGTCCTGTTCTGAAAGTTTTGTTCCTCCACTAACGCTGAACTGTCCGCCACAGCCAACTAAAACAATATCATGATCTCTTGTTGCAGTGTTATCTATTCTAGTCGGCTTGGCAACATCTTCGTCGAGATTTCCTAGTCCGAGAGCGTAAGTATCAGCAAATCCCCATGAAAAAGCGACCCCGTCATTTGTAAGAGCAACTGAATGATGAGATCCAGCAGCAACTGCTTTGCATTTAGGTACAGTAACCAGTTTTGTTGGAACAGGAAGAGATCTGACGTTACCATGATCATCTTTAATCACTGAATCCTTTGGCAAACGTGATTCTTCGATTCCAATTTCCTTCATATCATAGCGTCCAAATGTGTAGATCTCGCCAGATGATGATAGAGCAAGAGAGTGATGCTCACCTCCAGTGACGTAGACAATGTCTTTGTCTCTTAAAGAAGTAATTTCAGTAGGCTTCGAAACAACTGCACCATCATCAATATCTATAGGAATGCCGCATTGACCGTACTGATTAAGTCCCCAGCTAAGTACTTTACCATCAGTTGTTATAGCAAATGAGTGAAACTCACCTGATCCTATAAATTTGATAGACTTCAGTCCGAAAGATCTTGGTTCCAGTGAAGTCATTCTGGTTCTTTCTACAATCTTTCTTCCAAGTTGAAATTGTTGACCATTTCCCCATGCATACACTATTCCCTTAGTGTCTAGCCCCAAAATATGATCTTTTCCTGACGCTAACTGAGTGATGTTTTCAAATTCGGGAATAAGTGTTGGGTTACGTTGAATGCTGGAATTTTTACTAAAGCCCAAAATTCCTTCATTACATCTAAAGGTACCCCAAGCATAAACTTCACCTGTTTCAATAAGAGCAGCAGACAAGTTATCCGTTGCTGCCAACTGCACAATCTTCTTTCCTTTAGGTAATCCTTCAACCAGACCTGGAGTTGATTCTGCGGCATTGAGGTCTCCATCCTCGTCTTCGTCATCATCATCAGCATTTCTTAGTTGTTCAAGTCCTACTTTCGAAGAATCTCTACCTAAAACTCCTGAATCATTTCCTCCCCAAGACCAAACCCTATTTCTGTGATCCAGCACAAGAGTATGCATCCCCCCAACAGCAAAATCGACAACCCCAACGTCTTCCTTCTTCAAAAATGGATTTAGGCGGGGTCTTTTAACTTCCTTTGTCTTGGCTTCTGGACCAAGTCCAAGTTCACACATAGACCCCGATCCCCACACAAATATGTCTAGTAGCTGTGTTTTCGCCTTGGGAATACTATTAATGGACTTTAACCTCGAGGCACGAACGGACTGGAATGACCGAGAATGTCTTGCCTTCTTTGCTAAACTTGGAACAACGTTTCCTTCCGAAGCTAACGCTGTTGCGCGCCTCTTTATCCCATTGGCCTTTTTCTGTCTGACTATTGCAACCATGACTGTGATATTGACTAGCTCTGTTAACTGGCCGCCACGTCTACCATATAAACACAAACACCGCTTGTTCCCTGCTTTAAAGCATAAACCCCCTTCAGTGATTCTCGAGATCTCCTCTAACAACGTTCAAGGAATGACAATCTGTCAGAATGAAATCGTGTTTTTCACAGTGAAAAAAAAATTTATACAAGAGCTTTTATCTAAAGGTTAACCGTTGAGGCCATAGCTTACTATATCTTTGTCAGTTGTGTGCTCTGTCTCTGCTTGAAATGGGTAAAATAACCACACACGACAGTAAAGAGAAGACTCATCATGTTCCCCTTTACAGGGATATTCTTGAGTCCGGTGGAAAACTAAGAGCAAGTGGAAGTAAGAAATCAAAAAAGGAGAAAAAAAGATCAAATGATGATGAAACGGATGATAGTTTCACACTAGACGCCGCATCTTCTCGGAAGGTCCTAATGCTAGCCAAGGAGCAGCAGAATGAAATAGACAACGAAGAGGCAACTCGAGAGCTTAGTTCTAAGCCGAGATTTCAAATTCTGCAGCACGAATCAGACGATGATTCGGAAAATGAGTACGAGGAGATGAGCGAGCACGAAGCTGAATATTACGCAGATGAAGACGATATTGAAGAGGTTGATGAAGCAGACCTAGAGATGTTTGATTCATACTTTGGTTCTAACTCCAATGCTATGGGAAGCTTTAATCTTGCAGATAAAGTTATGGCTAAAATAAATGAGAAGATGGCATCCGAATTAGAGCCTATTGAGCGTCCACAAGACAAAGTGTTCCTTCCTCCACGGGTTATTGAGGCTTACGAGAAAGTTGGAGAAAGTCTTAGCGTCTGGAGAAATGGAAAGCTTCCAAAATTATTCAAAGTTCTTCCAACAATCAAGAACTGGGAAGACCTTGTGTTTGTCACCAATCCAGAAGCATGGTCACCCCAAGCTTGTTATGAAGCCACTAGATTGTTTGTCTCCAATTTGACTTCAAATAAGTCTCAAAGATTTGTTAACATGGTGTTGTTGCCACGGGTTAGACAAGATATAGAGGAAAGTGTTGACAGAAAGTTGAATTACCATTTGTACAGAGCTCTTAAGAAGTCACTTTATAAGCCAGCTGCCTTTTTTAAAGGGTTCCTATTTCCTTTGATTGAAGATAACTGTACTACAAGAGAAGCCATGATTGTTGGCTCTATTTTAGCCAAGTGCTCAGTGCCTGTCCAGCATTCCTCTGTTGCACTTTCATGGTTATTAGAACAAGAATACAGTCCTGCAACTTCTGTATTCATTCGGATACTCATTGAAAAGAAATATGCTTTGCCTTATCAAACGGTTGATGACATCGTCTTTTACTTTATGAGGTTCAGAATTATTACTGACCAAAACAGAAGCGATATCATTTTGGAAGATGACCATGAGATATCTGAACAAAGAAGACTAAAACAATCACCTCCTATGCCATTGGTCTGGCATAAAGCGTTTCTATCATTTGCACAACGATACAAAAATGATATCACTGAAGATCAAAGGGACTTCTTGATGGAAGTTGTTCGTCAAAGAGGCCACAAGGATATTGGCCCAGAAATAAGGCGTGAGTTAAGGGCAGGGAAGGAAAGAATCACTACAACAGCCGTTAGTGAAGATAAAGATGACATTATGTCATATTTCTGAACAATTAATAAGACATGATGTTTTTGTATTACTATCAATCATCATAATCAATATTAACGAAGAGCGTGGAAAAGATATACTCCTCTCCATGTGAATCGTAGATGGGCAAATGTCTGTAGCCTTTTTTGAGATAATCCAGCTTGAAACAGGACACTCCGATGAGGTTCTCGGTATCTCGTTTGACGCACTTGATGAGGAATCTAATGAAAACCAGATTGGCATCATTGGATAGAAATTTCATATGAAAGACATGATTCCATATCGGATTGAATCCATTCTTTTCAATAACTGATGTTCTGAATATCGCTGAAGGAGACGATCTGTCGAAGAGCTCTTCGGAATTCATTAGCATTTCATCGTCGCTCGGTTTTGATATTGCACTTAGAACCTTCACTGAGCCTGGTGATCCTATTTTTGCGGACACAGTGGCCTCTAATACACCTGCGCTATAGACTTCCATTTCCACAAATGAATCGAACGTCTCATTCTTGAAATCTTTGGGTTTTGGTAGTTGTTGAGCTGATATTACGTTGATAGAGAGAAAGCGTTTTCTCTTTGAACAAAGTATACTTCGCAAACCCTGTTTCTTGTACTTTTCCCTTTCTGTTCTCAGACTCAAAGGTTTCACGATATATCCGGAGTTTGTTCCATTATTAAATAATGATTCATTAATTTGTTGACCAACATCGTAATTTTGCCAATTAGTAGCAACCATCTGGCAGCCAAGTTCCCAAAATACTATAGGATTAAAGTTAGCCGATCGAATCCGGTATATTGAAGGATATACTCTTGCCAAGAAACGAATATTGTGCTTTAGTATAGACGAGAACTTCTCATTATCCTTGATCATTTTAACCACTGCCTTCTCAGTGAACGAGAAACAATGGTTAAATGTCTTGGATTCAGGTAATGAGAAGTTTCTGAATTTCGTTCCACATAAGTAGACACCAAGTTTGGACAGATCTTGGACGACAGGAATTGTGCGTTGTCGTTTTGGTATAATCTTCGTCAAAGTTGAACTTGAGGATGTCGAATGCTGAAATGGCGCAGATGCTTCATCACTGAACGAAGAAGATGTAGACATAGTTGTGGAGCCAGAACTATCAACACTGGAGTCTAAAGAATCGGTTCTTATATGAGTAGAGGTCTTCTTAACTTTAACCAAGAACTTGTGTTTGAGATCCGCCGGTGATGGAAGTTTGGAATCTGTCAAGAGAATTGGTTCGGTCAAAAGCAGATCTTGTAGGGTATCATTCAGGATTTTTGCAACTTGCTTCTGATTTTCAACACTACATCGAATTTCAAGGGATAAGATCACTGGATAAGGTGACGT
The DNA here is from genome assembly GCA_003706095.2 of Ogataea trehaloabstinens. Classification (NCBI taxonomy): domain Eukaryota; kingdom Fungi; phylum Ascomycota; class Pichiomycetes; order Pichiales; family Pichiaceae; genus Ogataea; species Ogataea trehaloabstinens. Next base: position 826,448 of record PPKJ02000005.1, on the reverse strand, counting down.
TATGAAAGCATATTTTCTGATAACATCGATCACCGCTTGAAAATCAATTGAAGATGTAAGTGTTCTACCGTGCGTAACTATAGGACCTGAATCGGAATCCCATATATCTATTTCAATGCACCTGCATCCTCTTTGTAAAGCTCTGATGTAACCCTCAACAGAAGAACTACCACTTAGTTGCCATCCCATTAAGTACGTATTGTGGGAAGAGGATATGTAGTATTCATTGATTGGTTTGGAAAAGTCCTCCTGTATTGATTTCCTCGGGGAGGTATAAGAGCTTATGAGATAGTTGCTAAAGTCTTCCAGATCGAGGTATTCCTTACCTTTGGAGAATTTATCGAATATTTTGTCGTTATTGTCATGCTCTTTCTGTACTCCAATTAGAAACACTTTGAATTCCTCTCGATCCAACCTATCAGTGTGAAGTTTCGCAACACTATTAAAGATTTCCTGGAACTCCTTTCTATGACGTAAAAGTTGTACAAATTGCTTGAACTGTTCGAAGCTTAGATACCCTTCACCACTTTTGTCAAGACTGTCAAAGAAATCTCTAAGTGTAGTCGGGTTTATGTGAATGTGTAACTTAGAGGTCAGTTTTAGTATACCGTCAAATGAAAGGCGATCATCACTAGCAATCTTGTTATTCCAATGAAGTCTAGTAAATAAGTCGCTGTCTGTACTGCTGGACAAACTTTTGTGCAGTTGCTTTCTGTAGTAAACCAAGTTGTAAAGTGAGATTAGAAAAAGATCATAGTCCTGTTTCCCTGTGGCAATGACATGGAGAGCCTTGATATTGTTTGATTTCGCATTGTTGTAGAAGATAACAGTGATCCATAAGTCTTTGTATTCAGAAGATACCTTAAATTCCTCCCTGTAATTTCGGGCATTCTCTGCGGTCCTTATGCTTTTAATGGTATCAATATTCAAATAGGAGGAAGATTTGTTATTCCAAAACAAACAATTTCTGTCCAAATCGAACTTAAAAAGCCTTTTAATCTTCTTCTTATGTGTTATTCGGAGCATTTCAATACCTGGATCAATCAGTTCTTTCGGTACAGACTTTTCATCGATTTTCGAATAGAATTCATCGTCTTGGCTTTCGGATACTGACATAGGCGTTGGAATATCAATATTGTGATCAGAATCATCGGAATCTGATCTGGAAAGCTTTCTAACACCCTTGGTGATGATATTTATGAGCGATTTCTTCTCTACATCGGAAGAAGAGCCATGATCACTTATGTTAAGGTTGTCGTTACTTTTGTTCTTTCGTTTGAAAATCAGAGGAATGGTTGAGGTTGGAAACACAGATGGGGGTGAAGAGGGAGATGATGTCAAACTGTCATTTTGAAACGATAACTTAGGCGATGTTGCAAGATCTGAACCACTTTCAATACCTGAGGGTGCTTTGTTTCTTAGAATTGACAAATGCTCGGAGAGTCTGGACTTGATAGGCGCACTGCGAAAATGTAAGGGGGATTGTGGGTTTGATGTCACAGGCTGAAGTCCATATTTTGTTTCATCAAAAAACTCCTCCTCAGGAAGCAAACTTGTATGCTCTCTTGGGGGAGGTATTGGCTCTGTTTCCAAATGAAATAGAGGCTGATCTTTATCGGAGTTAGTCATTAGATGAAAGGCAGGCTTGTCATGAGGGGACTAACTAAAGGCAATTGACATGTTTTGCTTCTGGTGTGTCAATGCCCTAGGTGAAGTTCCCGCTTCCTGATAATGAGATCAAGCTATAAGAAAAGCTATAATGTAACGTGCGGTCAAATTAATGGCTGGGGCGGGAACCATAAAGGCGCAAACACTTTAATCAATCCCTATTATTATCTACAGGATTGATTTAAAAAAATGTTTCCGGTAATTATTCCAAGTAGTGTCAGACTATTTGAGTGGGGATAAAGCCCGAATATAACGCTAATTCGGGTATATAGTGGACGGCTCGCGGTTTAGGAAAGCTCCAAGCTTTGGTCAGTTCACCACTGAGTTCAAAGACATGGGGTTTATGGTATGCAGTCCGGATTGTATTCTTTTACGATATCGGGCTGTTGTCAAAGCATAAGCTTGGTAGCTACTCACAGTACAGATCACATTTTTTACCCGTAGTCAAACAATAGTTTCTCGAGGTTCGTCAATTGTTGATGGAGCAGGATTCAATAGCTTACTGCAGAACATTCAATTGTTATCGGAGTAGCCCCAAAACGTAGCGTATCAACCTCCAAATTTTGATACATCATTTTCTACATCTTACTGGTGAAGATCCAAAACATGTGACCGCCACTTCAATTATTTCCGCTCGCGAGAGTAGTAGTTTCCATCTCGAATCACATTGTTTTCCGGTTAAAGTACAATTACTGCTGGAAAAGCTCACTTTTTTGTGATTCAGACACTAGATTTTACCTTGCAAACATATCTCGTGTAGAGGTGTATAGAGAGATTAGAATTTGACTCCTCCGTTTTCGCACCTTTATACGTATGCTACCTTTGTGGGCAACAATGGAATTCCGCTAACGGAAATAAAAGAGAATTCAAATGAGGTTGTGAAAAAGCCAAGTAGCTATTCTCACGACAACAGTTAGCTCGAATTTCAGGTTGTTGTAGCGAGTTGTGGCCTCTTTTGAAACCAACTTAGCTTTCGTGAGAAGCACAATGTCATAAGCAGATGACAGGTCCAAAAGCTGCATTATTTACTAAGTTGACAGAGCAGTCGTTTCAGGGCCATGTACTACTTTCTTGGGCACGTTCTACTTATCTCCGCAGCCCAAAAGCTTTAGGTAGCTACAGCTTCTGTGTGCGGCATACCAAGTCCGTTTAGATAAGATCTTTTGTATTATCCTAGGGAGATGCGAGAATATAGGTGCTTCTCACAGCTCTCTTTCATTCCTCAGTACTGATTATGTACTAGATGCACATTACCAGCCAAGACTGCTTAATGAAAACCCTCAGATGGTTCATCCTGAAACCCTCTTTCTGGGCTAGAACTTCTTCTCACTTTACGCGGTTCTATTATGACGTCACAATCTTGTAAAAGTGTAGCCTGCGGCGTCGGCCGGAGAAAATAGATATCTAAATGTGGCGGAGCTGTTCGAAAATGGTCCCGCCTCATAAAGTATGCCCACCAGAGAAAGTTCGCGGACTCCTTGCAGTCGTTGACTTTCAGCGAGGCAAAATCCCCTGGGGTTATCCGTTAAATGCCCCACCATCATAGGGGGTGCGGCTGTGCAAATGTGGCTATACTTTACCAGTAACGTTAAAGGTTTTCCATATTAGGTTTTGTTTCGGAAAAAATGCCATTTAGCTATAAATAATAGTCAACCAGAAACTAACGCTGTATGCTCTTAAAGCTAGCACATTTCTACCGAAATCCTGTTATTTACTCATCCATCTGACACACTGACGCAGAGGATAGTTGTGATCCCTGGTAGTTGCGCCTTCTTGCGCTGGTCTTACTAACCCTACTGACTCGTATCCTATTGATCATTATTTTTAGAACTCCTTCTGCTTTGCATTCTTGTGACCTTTGCTTGCTGCTTTCGAGAATTGCGGTTGCTCAAAGAAATCATTCAGGATGTCTTCGTTGACTAGTTCATCGATGTTCACATTTCCTGCACGCAGCTCTCGAAGCTCGAGTCCAGTGCGACAGCATCCGAAGTCGGATAACAATAAAACAGACTCTACCGAAGCTACGTCAAACTCTGAGTCTTGCCCAGACCTATCTCGCTCGCAACTCCCAGTTCATCAAAAGTTCATTGATTCTATGTCTTCTTTAACCTCTGAATCAACTCTTGTTGATCTGCAGTCGGAAGGACACCATTCTACCTCATCTAGAAACCTTTCTATTGCTAGCTCCGAAACGTTATTCGAAGCACCTCAAATAATCTCACTTCAAATAAAAGAGGAAGACGAGGAAAATGCCACCAGTATAAGATCAGGAAACGGAACGGGATCGAAGGTGTTTTCCACACAACTGGTGCTACCGAAACAAGCTGATCAGTCTTCGAAACAAGTTAAAGCTGAATCATATCCTTTTTTTTCCAAAGATGAAAAAGGCCGTTTAAGGGTTCCACAAACAACACTACTGACCCCTAAATCTGCAACGAGCTTCAAGTTTAACTCCAAGAATGAAGAACACCCATCCACATTGAGCTCCCCGCCGTATATCTGCTCTACACCGCCCTCTTCTTTTCCGCTTAAGAAATTCCATTCTCACAATGACTCTTCATCTCAAAGACCAAGCAGATTCAAAGATATCAAATACGATTTACCTTCAGAGTGCTCTTTAATATCCGCTACTGAATGCTTTGAGATGATTGAAGCTCAACAGAAAACAGCTGAAGACACGCAGTCTGTTCTTATAGTTGATGTTAGACCGTTCCAAGAATACTGTAAAGGTCATATTTCAGGAGCTGTCAATTTATGTCTTCCTTCTACTTTACTGAAGAGAGTAACTTTTGACCTTGAAAGATGTATTTCCACGTTAACACCTGATGAAAAAGCGTTATTCACAAAATACCTTGAGCAATCCGATGATACCCTCCCCCGCCTTGTTCTTTATGACTCCTTCACGGACTCTCCTTCTACAGCATCTCTCTCCATAAGTAGTCTGTCAGGTAAGTTTTGTCAATCTCCTGCATGGAAATCCACCGTTTGTGTCTTGAATGGAGGCTTTAATGAGTTCAAAGGGAAATATCCTTCTTTTATTCAGTCAGGAACATCGACAAATCTATCAAAATCTGAATGCATCATTGATACCCCAACTTCTGTGGATAATGGAGGCTATCCTGCTTCTCCTTCGACTCCAGGTGCCCAGTCTAAGAAGCAACATGATGGAACTAATAAAGGAAGACTATCAAGAGGTAAATCTCCGATAGGGTCTATGGGATTGACTCACTTCTCACTCCCTGATACATCTAGCGTGCCGGTATTCAAGTCTAGACATCATGAGCAAATATTGACCGCTCGCCCGGATTCAACACTTCATTTGACTACAGATCTTGATGAGGACGAAAAGGAAGCGCTTCCGAAGTGGCTCCGTAGCGTTATTGGTGATGATATGGGTGCATCTGTTCTTTCAAAGAAATTCAACGACTTACAGGTGCAAGAGCTAGAGCGACTCAATCAGGCATTATCTCACCATGCTGTTAGCAGCACAACTACTCCCGATACGCCATTTTTTTCCACCGGTGTTGAATTGGGCAGAAAGAACAGATATAAGGACATCTTCCCATTCGAGCATGCTAGAGTAAAGATCATGAAATATAATTCTGAAGGTGGTGAGTTAGACAAAGACTCGTCTTACATCAATGCCTCATATCTGAAAATCCCTCGCTCAGCGAGCAATTATATTGCTTCGCAAGGCCCATTAGAGGAGACTATTGGTGATTTCTGGAAAGTGATTTCTGACCACAGTATACCAGTTATTTTGTCTTTAACACCTCAAAAGGAAAATGAAGTTGAGAAGTGCGCCCCATATTGGATTCCTGGAACTTATTCTTCCAATGGTGCTGAAATTCAGCTCAAGCTTCTTGAAGTGATTGACAACTTCAAGCTGAGAAAGAATACTCAGTGCGAGTGTGTTATCAGAAGGTTGCGTGTAAATATTGGAAACAAACCTTCGCATGAGGTGATCCAGATTCATGTTTTGTCCTGGCCGGATTATGGAGCATTGATTAAGCCAAGTGATTTGATCGCTTTGGTTGGATTGAAAAGATACATTGTGGCCAAGACGGGAACCTCGTCTATGCCTATTTTGGTTCATTGCTCTGCTGGCTGTGGAAGAACAGGATGTTTTTGTGCTATTGATTCGGTGGTTGATATGATTTTGAACGGTGTTGACAGCGATGATAATGAAGTTGATTTGGTATATGATACCATTTCTAATTTTAGGTCGCAGCGTATTTCAATGGTTCAGAACTTGCGCCAATATCTGTTGATTTATGATACTATTTTGATGTTTGAAAAGCTAAAGTTTCAAAACGAAAAGGATCAGAAGGATCTCAGGACCATCTTAGGATGGGAAGACCAGAGCCATGAAATCCTAGACCACTTTTTTCTAGAAAAGCGAAGAGAGAAGGTTGAGAAATAGTCCTGACTTTAAATTTAAGCAAAAGTATATATAAAGTATAGATTGGTTGATTTGTTCATTCATTAGTAGTATATCGTACATGCAAATGGCCTGCAAATATCATCCTAGTACGAGTTCGTACAGAATTACAACAATATTAACAAGGATAAGTGGAAATCTCAACAAAGTTCTGGTTGCTCCAATGAGGTTTATCATCCTCGTTTTGATTTGGACAATGGATCCGGCATCTTGCGAGCCGCTACCTAAATACCCCGAGCCCGAGTCGAAAGGGGAGGATCCCATAGGAACTGAGCTGGAACTCCATCCGATACGATTTAAAAATCGGTCCTCGCTTAGAACAGCTATTCCGTTCACAGAAAACAATATGACTAGCAAACGTTAGTACCAGGACTTGGTGTAACAAAACATGTTGGTTACCACTTACAGTAAAACAGGGTTCCCAGGCCAAACATCTTTCTGTGCTAGGAGCAGGCTGTGATTTCGCAGCCTTGTTTCCCTCTTGAGATAGGCTTCGTGGTCTCTTGAGTTGCTTCGAACCGTGTTCTTTGCCTCAGTCCTAGGGCGTTTTCCTAAATAGTGGATGTAAATCACTAAACTAAGAGTTTGTTGACGCACTCTTTTATTGTCGACTAAATTTTTAGTCGACGGAAAACTGTATCGGTCAGGCTAAGTATCGTCTACAGAAAGTAATAACGACAGATACTTAGTTTACAGCATCCAATTACATCTCAGAGAGACAGCCACAGTGCACTTGGTACGCCGTGGTGGTATGCAAAATGACATCTGCTGTTCCTTATGAGCCTGATGACTTTGATAACAACCCATTTGCTGAGAGCAGTGTCATAATACAGCCTCCTCTCGCTAATGAGACCGTTGAAAATGACTCTAATCAAGAAAGCCCAGTTGGAGAGGGGACAGCTGAAGACAATCAGAACCAACAACAACAACAGCAGGAGCGGGAGCAAAAAAGTCTTTCAAACAGTGAAGCTGGCTCAGGTTCTTCGTTCAATCGCTTCCCGACCAGTGCTGATTTAAAACGTTATCTGCCAGAGAGAGTTAGCAAGAACTCATTTGAACTGAAATTTAAGGTGACGGAGGTAGAGAAAAACACCAATGGCTTGATGAAGAATCCAATTATTAAGTTCAGTGCTGAAGTGAAGAATATACCTGGCTTCAGAAAAAGCTCCTATAAGGATGTCAGAAGATCGTTCAAAGAAATTGAAGCCCTGTACAGATACCTTATATTTAATAACATCGAGGTGTTTGTTCCAGCTTTACCAAATGTCCCTACTTTATACAATCCAGGAACCCCTGAGTTTATGACGTGCTTGATAAATTCAGTTCAAAGCTGGTTTGACCGTGTTTGCTTGAACCCGATATTAATACGCAATCAAGAATTTGTTCTTTTCGTTGAGCAAAATGATTTCAGCTACACCCCTTCGAAGACCAAACCTTCCAACAATTCTGTCATGGCGACTGGCTTGAAAAGAAGAACCTTGAAGCAGTTCCAACCCCCCTACGATGCATCACAAGAACTGGCAGCTTATAGACCTATGATCAAATCATTATATCTTTCCCTTCAGAAATTATTGGAGAAGCTTGATAAGCTTGTTCGTTTAGAGAAACATTCCGCCAGCATCAATGCGGAATTCTATGCAAAGCTGGCAGATCTGGCACCACTGGAACAAGACCCCGAAATGGGGAAAACCTGGCTCAAGTTGAACAAGGTCCTTCAGCTGTTTAATGAGTACGACTTAATTGAACATATCGATTATAATGCCCATCTTACAGAGACACTTCAGCTTGTTGCCGACGATTCGTACAACATAAAGGAGTCGTTGACTAACAGACACTTGCTGATGAGAGAGCTGATAAATTCTGAGGATAATACGAAAAAGAAGCATACAAACATTGCTAGACTGAAGACTAGATCCGTGATTGATCCTATCAAAGTTGATGAAGCCATTCGATCTTTAGAGCTTGCATCCAATTATGAAAAGGAACTGAAATATCAGGTTAACAGAACAACATATGAGATGTTGATTGAGGCACAGGAGTATCTCAAGTATCTGATAGAAGTTACGAAGGCAATGTTCAAAGTCGTTGCTCAAAGACAGATTCAGCAGGAAAGAAAGAAACTGCATCTACTCAGAAGTAACAAATTGATTAATCCTCAAGAATCGTTAAGTCGCTTAGGGAGGGAGAATTTACCTTTACATTCTGATAAAGGACGTGCATCGGAGCCTGGAGACTCTTCAGATTCCTGGAACTCGCGCCCTAGAAAGAACTTTGAGACAGACCTTGCTATTTCTGGGGATTCGCAATCTGCCGATTCTAAAGTCGATATATCGGCTGAAATAGCAAATGTGGACGCTAAAAGTGCGGCAAGTCTCCTTGCTGGGTCTTCCTTTTAGTTTGTCTCGTTCAGTGCTTGTCATGTGCTCATTTATACGGTTAACTTAGTCTTAAATTATCTAATCGTTTGTAATGTTAAGGCTGTGGTGTTTTCTGTTTTCAAAATGTTTTTCTTAGCCATGGAATAAATGCTTTAATCAAGAACCTAAGCCTAGTGTTGCCACTGACAGGTGTTATTAACTCTAAACAGCACATAACCACCAATGTTCAAGAAGAAGTTAGGCTTGTTTGACAAGAAAAGAAAAGATCCTGTCGAAGAACCAGATCCCAATTCAAGTTATGACGCTAAATCAGCCTCACCCACAGGGCTATCTAGAATAACTTCCGCGAAGCCTTCATTAGGTAATATCTCCAACAAGCTTCGTTTAGGAAGCTCTGGGTTCTCCTCAGGCCTAGAATCATTCACATTTGACATTGATGAGCTGGAAACTTATGGAATTGCAGGAAATGTACGAACCTTGGCATTTGATTCGGTGCAAAGTCTAATGGCAATTGTGACGGATCTCAATCATGTTCATATTTTTGGTCAGTCAAGAGTTTATAGCCTTCTGAAGCTTCAAGCCGTTAACCCTATTCGTTCATTGAAATTCATCAAAGGAATCTACCTGGTTGCTATTGATACAGTCAGTACAATCTATGTGATTTCTCTATATTCAAAGGCAGTAATTCAGGTAATTAAGTGCCCTCATGAAATAACTGCTTTCGATTGTGATTATTCATTGGAGTTCATTTACGTTGGATTAGTCAATGGTTTTGTGAAGTCATACAATATTGAAACTGGCAGAGAAGCAATTCTATCTCTACGTGAACAACAGTACAACGATTTCATTTTAGAATCTGATGTTCACGTTACTTCTATACAAATGAATCCAAGAGATATGGGGACGCTTCTAATATCCTACCCGAAATTAACTATCACCTTCAACATAGCTGAGAATAAAGTCATTCACAGATTTATATACAAGATTCCTCCAGGTGCTGTTGGCGGAGAAAACGCAACGTATCACTACGATGCTAGTGGAAATTATATTCCTAACGTCACTCGCTCCATATGGCATCCAAATGGACTCCATATCGCAACTGTTCATGATGACAATTCTATAGTTTTCTGGGATGCATTAACCTCAGAACTTATACTTGCCAGAACACCTTTTGACAGCTATGTTGACACCCCATCAGGGGCTTCTCCAAAACCGACGCAGAATAGAATGACAAAAATTAGGCAAATTGCGTGGCTTTGTGAAAGTGACCCGGAAAGAACTTCTCTGCTTATCTGCGGGGGTGATGCTTATGAAACTGAAGGCTACCATCAGCTTGTACGGATGGACTTTGGTAAGATGCTATCATACACTATGACATCATATTCCCAGATGGCGAAGTATTACTCTCACCCACTGCAACAAAACATATTTGCAATTCATTCTTCTGCAAATTTACGAGAATTTGTAGCACTTGGTGAAGATTCTCCCTATTTTGGAGGTAATCATAATCCCAGCTTGATTGCTTTGATATTGAGTGATGGTTCAATGAAATTTCTGAATTATCCTACAGGATCATTGTCATTCAAGGCGAGTTATTTTCCTTCGACTATTTCTTGGTTGAATCCCCGTATTACTTACTCATCATCTTCGTATATTGACAAAAGAGTGTTGAATAGTATTTTGACTTCCCCATCGATGCAAAAATCTATACTCAAGGGAGGAATTCCTGGAAGACCAAAATATAGGGCTGATGTTGGATCCTTGATAATTTCAGCTCATGAGAGCGGATATATTAGATTATGGAACTCTTCCGAGGGAGAACTGGATAATTCTGCTGCTATTGAAATTGACATTTCTCGGATCCTGTTGGATGATTCTTTGGAGTTCTCTGTTGCGTATGTATCGTTTGCTTCTGATCAGCTGGAGTTGGCATGCAGCCTTTACAACGATGATGTTATACTTTTCTCTTTCCAACAAAATAAGAACTATCAGCCCAAGGAAGGTGATTTGAATAGAAGACTGAGCTCCTGGGAACTATCGACAACAAAGTCCGACAAACAAATTATTGATATAAGCGATCGCGGGCCTAGAGATGTTAAAAAGGCATTCATGCCCAAAATTCTCATAAAACCCATGCAGTTCGGTAAGGTTACTGCTCTTTGTAACAGCAATATAGGGTTTGTGGGAATTGGATATGAATGTGGCCGTCTTATTGTTGTTGATAGACGTGGAAATGTTATCATCCACAGCAGCTCGTTGCAGGATAGCGGTTTATCTATTGCAACTGCACCAACAGCTATTGAATTTTCGTATGGACAAATTCATGCTAATCAGAGATGCTCTGTCATCATGTATGTGGGAACCAGAATAGGTAGATTGCTTACTTATGAGCTCCTTCCAGATGTTCGTGGACGATATGCTGTGTCTTTTGTTGAACAAGTCGACACTAACGATTCTCAAATTAGAACAATCATAACCATTAATTCCAGCACTGGGAGACCGATCAACCCTACGATCCAACAAATCAGTTCTCCTCCTGTCAGTTCTGATATTATTCCTCCTTTAGTTATCGTGTCCTCTGATTCAGATATTCGCATTGTTAAAGACGGATCGAAAATAGCACATAAAACATATTCTAAAGGTGATGTTGCAAAAATAGGCATTACTGGAACTAAGGTGTCTGGAGGAACTGTTAGTTTTGCGGTTGTGGCTATTCTCGGAAGTAGTAAGAAACTGGTTGTGTTGTCAATTCCGGCATTATCAGAAATAGCTGTGAAACGGATTCCATATCGCATTGAGAGCAAATTTGCTTCACAGAGCTCTGTCTTACCGTTAGGTGATGTTTTCTTGAGGATTAACGAGACTGAAGCTGCTTTAGTCAATATTATGAAGCTAAGAAAACCAGTTTTAGCCTTGGAAAGCATGCACGGAGAGCACAATATCTTCTTAAGAAATATTCTTGTTCCTGGACGGCCTGTTATGAGTCAGTTTGTGAAGGGTGTTACGTCGTTAACCTATTTGAGGTTATATCAATTGCTTGTTGGTACGGAGAGGCCTGCATCGTCTAAATTCGCAGAGTATCAACTTGCGTGGGACATTTCTGCCTACAATCCAGCAAACTACAGTATATTAGGGACAGCGAAGCCTAAGTACTACGATCCCAATGCGCTGCATCAGCATCCTGATTTGGCTCAAAAGCCTATACCTGTTCCTGGAACATCATCCATTGGAAAAAGCATGACACGGTTTTCCCAGATTACGCAGAACAAGCTGGACTCGACAAGTGGGAAACTGGAGACATATGTTAGTGATTTGAACGATGAATTTGATAAGTTTGTTTCTGAGACGAAGAACGACGCGATTAAAGGCCTTATTGGCGGAAAATTGGGTCTCTAAGTCCACATGATCTGAATAACATTTGTATAGTTTTATTCAATATGAAAACCTTTTTTTGAAAAAAGAGCCAAAGATTTATTTATTCGCTTTGTTTGTTGACAGGTGGAGACAACAATCACGAGACAGGTACAGCATTAATTGCAGACACGGCGGTGAACCATTGCCATTGTCGATGTATTTGTCAATCTCCGGGCCATAGTTTGACTTCTTGTATGATATGGAGTTATTACAAAACTTTATAAGCACGAACAGTGCTTCGGAAAAAGAGGTCAATAATTCAATTACTACTCTTGTTGACCGACTGTCGCACTCCGTTCTTCTACTTGACCGCCGTGCTGCAGTTCTAGGTCTCAAGAGCTTTAGTAGGCAGTATCGAGAGATAGTAGTTGCTTATGCTCTGAAAAGTCTTGTAACCACGCTTCATAAGGATTCCGCGGATGTTGATATTGTTAAAGCGATTCTTGAAACTCTACTTATACTGTTCATCAGAGGAGAGGGTAATCAGGATCTTACTAGAGACTGGATTAGCACACAGTCGAGATTGAAAAATGGCAAGTACCCGTCACCAAGCTTATTGGCCAAGGATGTTGCTGCAGATCAGTTCTCGTTATGGATTGCTGATGAGCTATCAGTTTCCGTTGCAAATATGGATCTTTTGGTTGACTTTCTAGATGTTGATGATATGCATATCAAACTCTATTCTTTGCAACTTCTTCAAGCTTTGTGCTCTACTAGACCTGCTAGAACTAAGGAATTGATTCTGAAGTCACCATTGGCAGTCTCTAAATTATGTGCCACATTAGATGATTCTTACGAGCCTATCAGAAATGAAACAATTCTTCTTTTGATGGGAGTTGTGAAAGACAACTTCAACATTCAAAAACTTGTGGCATTTGAGAATACGCTAGACAAGCTGTATCAAATTATAGACAATGAAGGTGGTATTGAAGGTAACATTGTTGTTCAAGATTGTTTGTCTTTAATTTCAAATCTACTTAGGTACAACTCTTCGAACCAGAAGTTCTTCTTGGAAACCAATTGTATGCCAAAACTTGCGAAGCTGATAGACCAACCGTTGGTTGAAAGTGAGCTCGGTCCAATTGTATGGAACAATCAAAGATTACAAAATTTGATCACCGCCTTGGATACTTGCAGATTGTTTGTCTTGGAAGGAACAGAATCTATTGCCAATGCTCAATCGGCTCTGGTAACATGTGGTATCATGATGCTAGCTTTAAAACTAGTCTTCTCTCTAAACGTTCCCAATGTCATAAGAGTCAATTCATTGCTGACTACTGCTGATATAATTAGATCCAGCAATGAGAATCAGTTCCAGTTCTCTCAGATTGATGTTCCTTATTTGGACCCTTCACTACCAAGTGTTGCACAACGTTTTGAGGAAGTCATTCCTGTCTCGCAAGCACTGCTGAACTGGTGCTTGTATGTCAACTCGGTACATATTTTTGATTTACGAGTGGCCTCGTCAATCGTTCTTCATGCTTACTTTCAAAATAATAATGAAGCCAAACATGCCTTTCTTAATGATCAAAGGTACAATTTCAATAAGTTGAATGGAATGCTTCTCAGTGACGGTGAATATGACAGTGATAATAGCCAAAGTAATCAGAAGGACCCAACTGTCACAAATGGAGTTGTTACAAAGTTTGCTGAAGAGAATCATGATCGTGCTGATAGCAAATCCTCTTTAACATCTACATCATCCAAGCTTTTGGAGGCCAACATTTTTCAATGTTTGATTGAAGTTGACAATGACGTTCAGTTGAATCCTTACAAAGTATGGTTTGCATCGGTTCTTTTGCTGTACCTTTTCGAGGACTATCCTGAAGGAAGAGATGCATGTCTAAACATTACCATAGGAGATGAAAGTGCTGACGAAGACGTGTTAACAATAATTGAAGCGGTTGGGCAAGCGTTATGCGCGTCACTGAAATTGCAGGATGCTAGAGTCCCTGTGGCCTATACGATGCTTCTGAGCGTATGGCTTTGGGAGAATTTTAAAGCTGTCGATATGTTGCTGAGTGATGCTTCAATTCTAGATCAACTTTTTGCATATTATGCTGATACAGTCAACGAGACCACCCTTGTTCAAGGAATGATGACAATTCTTTTGGGAATCACCTACGAGTTCACTCGAAAAGAGTCTCCTATACCTCGAGTTCAGCTTAGTTCGCTGCTAAAGAATAGAATTGGTGCGAATGCTTTTTCTCTAACCATTCAACATCTAGAGCAAACTTCAGCATTCAGCAACTTTGATGATGCGTCTGCTTTGAATCCTGCAAGAGATGATCTGGGTCTACCTGAGGTGTATTTCGACTCGATATTTGTTGGTTTGGTAAAGCAAAACTTCAGAAGAATTAAAGGTTCAATAATGCATGACCCCATGGTGGAACCTGAAATGAGTCTTGATTATTCTAGTTATGAACGGCTCCAGGAGGAACTTTCTTCGATAGCTGAAGAGTTTAACAACTTCAAAGCAACTGCCAAGGAAACAGAAACAAAAAACTTGGCAGAAATACAAAGACTTGGTGATGACTATGAGGAATTATCAAAAAACTATGAAAGCACCAAAGCTGAGCTTGAAGGACTGATAAATGAGCATGCTCAAATGGACAGTAGTCTCATAAAAAGTTCTGATGATGTTATGAAGCTGAGAGAACAAGCAAAGTCTTTAGAGAGGCAACTGGCTGAACTGTCTTCTCAACTTCAAGAAGCTAATAGCAAATCTGCCGATCTTGAATCATCAAACAAGGTCCTGACAGAAAAGCTTGCGGCTATCGAGCAACAGAAAAGCAAGGCTGAGGATGGAATTAATAAAATGAGTAGAGAGCTGATGCAGCTGACAAAGGAGAATGAGTCGTTTCAGAAATCAATCAAAAACATGGAGAAAGATTCAAGTAAGCAAATAAAAGCTCAGGAGAAGTTAGATTCAAAGCTGCGACAGTCTATCAAAGATGCAGAGGCTAAAAATGAGGGTTTGGAAAAACGGATTGCTTCAATGACTGCAGATCTGAAGAACAGTAATGACAATTACAACTCTCTGCGAAAACAATATGATCAATCACTGACTAAATTGAGGTCTATAGAACAAGAAAACGAGACTCTCTCTGGAAAACTTCGGCAGGCGGCAGAATTCCTCGAGAGATTGACTCAAGAAAAAGATGCACAGGCGTCTGAATTACAAGCCTTAAAGGAACAATCTTCCGAACAAGAAGGCAAATTGAATCAATTCACGAAAGAGAATGATGAACTATCTTCCTCAAACGCGAAACTTTTAAGAGAAGTTCAAGAACTTAATGGTAGGGTAGAGTCGTTAGATACTGTTTCTAAAGGAGCTTTGGAATCCGTAAGGAAGGATATGGATGCTATCCTGGCTGAAAAGGCGGAACTATCTTCCAAAATGGAGAAATATCAAGAATTGGAAAAAGAGATGAAGAATCAACATTCAGATTTGCAGAAAGAGTATAAGGATCATCAAGCATTTCATACTGAAACAATGAAAACTCATGAAAGTATTCTAGATCAGCTGAAGAAAGACCATGAAGCTCAGATGAAATCACTGAGTTCAAGTCTTGGTGAACAGAAAGATAAGCATGAAAATGTATCTGAGAAGCTTTCTGTTCTCCAGAGAGAAAAGGACATAATTAGTCGCTCTCTTGAAGAAGCTAACGGTAACATAAAGTTGTTATCTAGTGAGAAGGAAGCCTTTGAGTCTAAAATAGGGGAATTAACAGCAGAGAACAATCAAAAAGAGCAAAGTGTCAAAGACTCTAAGAAAGAGATAGACAGTTTACGAAAATCACTGGATGATTTGAATATTATTTTAGATAGCCAAGGAGACGGTGAGGAGAAGAAAAAGGCTGAAATCGAGAAACTGGCGGGCGAGTTGTCCTCAATACAGAAACTCTATCAGTCGTCTCTTTCTGATCTTAAATTGGCTAAGGAGAAGTTATCAAAGGAGACAGAGACTGCTGAGAGTGTAGCGTCTAACTTGCAATCTCAACTTGACTCCTCGTTGAATAGGAGCAAGGAGCTTGAGGAAAAAATTGTTTCCCTAGATTCCACCTTGGCAACAAAGTCTAAGGAAATGGAGAAAGAAAGGCAGCTTTTAACTTCGGGCTCAGAGGCAGCTGTTAAAGAATACTCTGAGAAGATTAGCAAATTAGAGGCGCAGTTGATTTCTTCTGAGAAAGCCAAGGGTTCAAAAATTGAAGCTCTTGAGTCTACGAAGGACAAGTTGATTGTCAGAAATACTGATTTGGCACAGCAGCTGAAGAGAGTGACTGATGAATTGAATCACCTTCAAAGTTCTTCTGAGAATCTTAAAACCACGTCTGATGGCTTGGAATCGCAATATGAGAAGGAAATCACTTCACTGAATGAGGAGAAGGATTTGGTTGAGAAAAAATTGAAACTGGAGAGTGAGGAGGTTGTCAAAGTAAAACAAGAAATAAAGGGTTTGACGGAGCAGATTGATTCAATGAAGAAGGAAGCGTCAGAGTTAACGAACTCTTGTAGTAACTCAAAACAGGAGACCGATGAGTACAAAAAGCGGCTGGAGGAACAAAAATCTAGTCTAGTTAAGTTGAAAGCCGAGATGAGCAGTTTGCAAGATGAGTTATCTTCCAGTAAATCGGATGCTACGGACCAAATGAAGAAACGTGATGAAAAGATTGACTCTCTGAAGAAAGACAACGAAGAAAATGTTATTAAGCTAGAGGAATTGAAGAAGATGTCATCTGCACACTTGAAGTATAAGGAAGAGTGTGATAAACTGAAGCAACTGTTGGATGCAGCAGAAAAGGCCAAAGATACTGAGAGTGCGAAGTATTCTGAAATGGAAGCTTCTATTTTAGCGGAAAGTGGAAAACTGAAAGAAGAAAATAAGAATCTGGCTGAGCAAATCAATCTTGACAAAGACTCTGAGTCTCAAAAAATAAACGATCTTCAAGAAGCCTATAATAAAGATAAAGAGGAGATGAAAGCTAAACTGAAGTCGAATACCGAGAGATTGGTTGAGTCAGAGAAAAAAGTGAAGATTCTACAGAAGGAGTTAGAGGAAACAAAGCTAGAGATAAGCCGAAAAGAGGACTCTATCGCTTCATCGAAGTCTAATAAGTCTGAGGCCGTTGAACACGCTGAGGATATGATTCCAAAGAGCGATATGGATGATATGATGTTGCTTATGAGTGAACTTGATGAAAAGAACAAAGCGCTTAAGGAAAGACTACGCAGTCTTGGAGCGGGTGTTTCTAGTGATGAGGGTGAGGAGGATGAAGATGATGAGGAGGAGGATGAAGATGATGATGACGAAGACGAAGAAGACTTAGATTGATATCAAAAACAATAAGTTCCCCTTACTAAACTACACAGCCATATATAAATATTTACCCCACATTTTAATTTTTTTCACATGCTTGATGCCGTCTAGTGACTGGCAAGCAGTGTGGAGCAGGTAAAAGCAGAGCATGAGATCAGGAGCTGTGGCCATGTGAAAACGACTTGGTATAAAAGAAGGCAAATTTGCTGTCGGTCAGAGGAATTAAAGGCGAATGTTGTTCGAGTGATTCTTACATAATCCTATTAGCAAAGATGTCATCCAGCACTATTAATTTCAATGAGAAAGTAGTTATCATTACAGGCGCTGGTGGTGGGCTTGGAAAGCAATATGCTCTTGACTTTGCTTCTAGAGGAGCAAAGGTTGTTGTAAATGATCTCGGAGGGTCTCTTGAAGGCTCTGGTACCTCTACAAGAGCAGCGGATATCGTTGTTGAGGAGATTAGAGCTATGAAGGGCGTCGCTGTTGCAAACTATGACAATATTGTAACTAATCCGGAAGGAATACTCAAAACGGCGTTAGACAATTTTGGTTCAGTACATGTACTAATCAACAATGCTGGAATATTGAAAGACTCTTCGTTTAAGAAGATGACGGAGAAACAGTTTCAAGATGTCATTGATGTACATTTAAATGGGGCGTTTAAGCTTACTAAGCTCTGTTGGCCTATTTTCCAGAAACAAAAGTACGGAAGAGTTGTTATGACAACGTCTCCAGCTGGGCTCTACGGGAACTTTGGACAAGCAAACTATTCTGCTGCAAAGCTCGGGCTTGTGGGATTTGGTGAGACATTGGCAAAAGAAGGAATGAAATATAATATCCAAGTGAACTCTATTGCTCCGCTAGCAAAATCAAGAATGACCGAAACTATTTTACCAGAAGATGTTTTGAATCGTCTTCTTCCAAATAAGATATCACCACTTGTTGTATATCTCAGTTCCCAAGAGTGTGTGTCTAACGGGTTGATATATGAGGTTGCTGCTGGTTTTTTTGGTCAAATAAGATGGGAAAGAAGCGATGGATTGTATTTGAAGCCTGACGAGTCATTGACTGCAGAAGCCATTTTAGCAAAGTTTGGTCAAGTTATGTCTTTCAAAAAGAGTCATTATCCTCATCAACTGAATGATTATAACAAGATATATGAAATTACCAAGTCACTTCCTTCTAATGATCAAGGAAAAAAGAGAATTGACTCATTAAAGGGAAAGGTTGTTATTGTGACTGGTGCTGGAAGCGGCCTTGGAAAGACTCATGCTTTGTGGTTCTCTCGTTACGGGGCAAAGGTTGTAGTTAATGACTTCAATGACCCTGATTCTGTTGTGAATGAGATCAAGAAATCTGGAGGACTGGCTGTCTCTTCAAAGCATGATGTGTATAGTGAAGCAGACCTGATTGTCAAGACTGCGGTGGAAGCTTTTGGAACAGTTGATGTTTTAGTGAACAATGCTGGGATACTGAGAGATCGGTCGTTTGGTAAAATGACAAGTGATGAGTGGGATAAAGTTATTCAAATTCATTTGTTGGCAACGTTCAGACTATGCAAGCTGGTGTGGTCTATATTCAACGACAAGAAGAGCGGTTATATCATCAACACTACTTCTACCTCTGGAATATATGGTAATTTCGGACAAGCTAATTACGCCGCAGCAAAGAGCGCGGTATTGGCTTTTACTAGAACATTGGCTATTGAAGGAAGCAAAAGTAATATTCGCTGTAATGCGATTGCGCCTCATGCAGAAACGGCTATGACTAAGACCATCTTCAAAAAAGGAGATTTGAACAAATTCTCCGCTAACCAGGTGTCGCCTCTTGTGGTTTTGCTTGCGTCCGATGAACTCGGAATCTCTGGAGAATTGTTTGAGGTGGGAGCTGGCTGGATCGGAAACACCAGGTGGCAGAGAGCTAAAGGCGCTGTTTCTCATGATTCAAATATAGGACCAGAATTCTTGAGAGATAATTGGGGTCTTGTAACTGACTTCTCAGGAAGCGTTAACCCAAAATCTGGGCAAGAATCCAGTTTGGCTATCTTTGACGCAGTAGGAGGGCAAGATAAGGAAGATGATGATGACGATGAGAAAGAGGAAGATGATGACGATGAGAGAGAGGATGATGCGAACGATGGTGATGATTCCTACAAATTTGATCGCATTCAAAGCATCATGTACAACATTTCAGTAGGTGCTTCCGCTAAAGAGCTGAAGTATACATATGAAAATGATCCTGACTTCCAGGTGATTCCTACGTTTGGTGTGATACCATTTATGAATCAAGAGGATGGTGGTATGAACTTCAGCCAAGAGCTGAATAATTTCAATCCTATGTTACTTCTCCATGGCGAGCACTTCTTGAAAGTGTCAGGTTTGCCTGCACCTACTTCAGGAACCCTGTCAACCAAATCGTATCCGATTGCTGTGTTTAATAAGCCAAAAGGAGGTAAACGGAATGCTTTGGTTGTGAGTGCGTATGAAACATATGATTCGGACGGAAGGCTTGTTTTCTACAACGAAGGTTCTTTCTTTGTACGTGGAGCTGAATCCAGGACCGGCTCTGACGTTGTATTTTCCAAGTCTGCAAATAAGCTTTCAGCTGTC
The DNA here is from genome assembly GCA_003706095.2 of Ogataea trehaloabstinens. Lineage (NCBI taxonomy): Eukaryota > Fungi > Ascomycota > Pichiomycetes > Pichiales > Pichiaceae > Ogataea > Ogataea trehaloabstinens. Next base: position 806,618 of record PPKJ02000005.1, on the reverse strand, counting down.
TTCGAGGAAAATAGAGGCAAAGAAGCAGGATTTGAGGCACGTTATACAACAAATGAGGATCAGGCTGCTCTCTACCGGTTAAATGGTGACTTCAATCCTCTTCACATCGACCCAGCAGTTGCAAATGCCGGAAACTTCAGGAAACCGATTCTACATGGACTCTGTACAATGGGAATATGCGCAAAGCTCTTGATAGATGAGTTTGGTCTATTTGATGAAATAAAGGTGAGATTCACTAATGTGGTTTATCCGGGCGAAACGTTGCATGTCACAGCCTGGAAAGTGAACTCACAGTTTGTCTGTTTTAGATGCAGAGCTCAGGAACGTGACTGCATTGTGATTGACCAGGCAGTTTTAAAGTTGGCTGGTGATCACTCGAAACTTTAGATATGAATTTTACTACTAATCAAGTGCTCTTTCATAGGGTTAACAAGTACTTTTCTAAAAATAAGTCTATTCAGCGTCCTGGTATACCACTTGCCCAAGTTTCTCTAAAATGAGGTCCTAGAAACTGTTGACTTAGTTCATAGAGCTGTCTATCAGACTTGTCGGTGGCTTCCAAAGAAACAAGCTTGGATTGCGCAAGCGCACTCTTAAGCTCATCGACATTTGATACTCCTAATGTGGTTTTACGCTCTTTTCCCTGCCACATTCTCAAAGCGTATCTTGTAGCCAACTCGGCTAACTCAACATTATGATCCCTCGACAACATTTTTGCAAGATCACTACAGCTTTTCTTGAGCTCGTCCGATCCAGGATGAAAAGATCTCGTCTCTTTGGATCTGAGTAAAGACATTGAAAGGATCGACCCATTGTTAAGGATCTTGATACCGGTATTTTTCAAGAATTTTTCACTCCATGATAATAGTTTATCATTCTGGAGACACATGTTGCAGTAACTGAGAATAGCATCCAATGGTCCGATATCATTTCTATCAACACAACCAAGAGCAATTTTATAGAGAAATTCTACAGGATATCCAGAAATTCCAAAATTATGAACAATACCTTCATCCTTGAGTTCTTTAAGCGTCTTCAAAGCCACATAGATACCATCTTCGTCTACAAATTCAATATCGTGCAAATAAACGAGATCTAAGTAGCTAGTGTGTAATCTCTTCAATGATCTAAGAACAGACTTCCGGATCCAGCCAGCAGAGTAGTCAAAGTTCTCAAGCTCAACCCGCCCCACCTTGGTGCAGATGTATATATTGTCTCTAGAAAGCACCTTTTCTTCTTCAATCAACCTATGAAGTGATAGTCCTAGAAGCTCTTCAGAAGGTCCATAGTAAGGGGAAGTGTCAACTGCATTGATTCCACAAGAAAATCCGTATCTTAGTAGCTCAGTAATCTCCATTTGATATGGATTTTCATTGTATTGATTGTTGAAAATAGCACCACCCATTACTAAGGTTGACATATCTTTCAGCTTCCCTGTTACCCTAGGGAGCTGTAGTGGCCCAGCCTGTGGTAGCACCTCCCCGACCATATTTAAGCAATGACCTAATAGACGTAACTTATTTCGGTGTTCAGGGAAGGTTATCGTGGACTTTTCAAGCCGATGCCCGCCAATTTATAATATTTTTCACTGCCCCAAAGTCTTCCTTGGTCCCAAGAAATAGTAGAAAGATTAGTAAGTCGCGTAAGTGGTGCCTTATCACCGAACTGAAAACTTGACTAGAGGCAGGCGGCATTCAACTGATTTTCCAGTCATCAGAGTTTGCTGTTCTGAAATCAATAGCATCGAGATGAGTAAGTTCAAAAAAGGCATTTATAGCAAATCAGCTAGGCGAGCAGAACCCAGCGAGCAATCTAAAGATTACCAGTTTCAGGTAAGTGTAGTGGAGCTTTCGGATAAACATAAACACATCACTAATTCGAATTGTGCATAACAATAGCTGGCTGGGGATCGTAAAAGAGTCTCAGTACGTTCCTTTCGAGGTAAGAAACTAGTTGATATCAGAGAATACTATATTAAGGAAGGACAGTGGCTTCCCGGAAGCAAAGTAAGTAATGGCGGTTGTTCAATTATCGAGAACTTAATGCTAACAGTATGAAAGGGTATATCTCTTACAGAGGAGCAATGGAGTTCTTTGTCTTCTCAAATAAATGAAATCAATGAAGCCCTATCCCTTATAGACGGGGAAAATAGACAAGAGAGTACAATGAACACGACTGAGAGAAAGGTAGCACAGTCTGATCTCTCTTCCGAACAGGAGTCTCAAGATGAAGGAAAGTCAGATGATTCACATAGCAGCAAGAAGAGAAAACTAACTTAATGGTAGATCAAGTTGTTTACTGCCCTCTTTACTCTTCCTTGAAAGGCTTATTTTATATTGAGAGAACCATCAGCTTCTGTGCTTATATGTTCGATTATCATGTTTATGTAATGATGTAACTAATCGGCTTGTCATACATGCGACTTGAGGGCGTGAGACTCAACGTAATCAATTTGTCTGTTAATCCCCTCAAAAACGTCAAAGGCTCTGCTTTAGTTTTCAAGTGCCCCCTGAAGTGAAGCGATAAAAAATAAAAGGGCTTTTATTTTTTGAGTGGCAAGGTAGAATGTAGAGCATTGTTTAAGATCAAATACGGATATATCACGAGCAAATGAGAACCTGGGTAACCCTGTCTAACCACAATGTCCGACAATGATAAGGTAAAGTTTGACAGTGATGTGGAGATGTCGGGGGCTGGACACGGGAGAGCTAAAGAAAGGTTTGATTCTAAGTTTTCTGGTCATCAAAGACAAAACAGCAAGAACTCTACAGTCTCTACTCTATCAGACGGAGACGGGACTGCTACTGTGTATTTACCGGTAAAACATCGTGATAGTGATGGTGAAGTAGATGCTTTGGGAATTCTGCATAATGATATCGCCTCTGATTCGTCACTCGGAATTGAGCCTTTGATTGACCATAGACGATACAACCATAAAGGAAGTGCAGCGGACTCTAATCGATCATCTTCTGTACAGACTCGAACGCCATCTATAATTCGCAAGAACTCTAGATCTTCCCCAAATGTGGATGCGTTGAAGTCATCGAGAAAGGGTGATTTAAAGGCTCCTAAGACAGTCAGTTCTGCTAGAGCTGATACTTCTCATCTCCTGCGCAGAACCTCACAGAATCACAGATCCAAAAGCGCCCGCGAGATGGGTACTCGGGATTACGGCTCCATGGAGGCTGCAGATCCGTCCAATAGCAATCTTAAGGAACTTCGCGGCCAAGGAGCGGCTGTGCCAACATTCAAACCTGGCTATCAGCTTGGAGCTTCAAACCTGCACTATAAATCAGATAACCCATATGAAACAAGTTACAAACAGGATGACAGTTTGAAATCTTCTTCTCCTAATCAATCCAATCCTAAGGTGAGTTCTCGGTATTCACGCCCAACTCAATTTGGATCTAAGTCTGGAAACCTGGACTCTAGTGATATAGAAGAGAATGATAGCAGCTCAATGTATGGATCCTCAAACCCATCTTCTCGAAGATCATCCAATGCCTCTTCTTTGGATGATGTTTGCTTCCCAGTGGTGTCTCTTGACGAAGCTGGAAAACGAAAGGAATGGCCGGATATCAGTGTTCTAGAGGAGTTTGCCCAAGAAGAAATGGAAGAACTGAAGAAAATCAGCGAAGCTTCTGCGGCACTAAGTGGTCGTTCTTCTGGAATGACGTCAAACAGCGATGAAAATACGGGTGTAGGATTTCAGTATCCGATTGTGTCTCGTGTAGACCATGGAGATGATGAGCCTTCGATATTGCACACTGAGGAAGAGAGAGACATTTTCAGTGGGCGGCTTCGCCCTCAGAGAGTGACGCCTTGGAAAGATCAGAAGTCGTCATTTGACTACCTTCCTGAGTTTTCTGGACATCAACATAAAGCAGAAAAGTTTCGTTTTACTTACTTTCGAGAGGACCTGGATAGCACAATACATTCGTCTTCTATTTCCGGTCTTATTCAGGATGGAACTTTCACTTTTGCGGATTTGTTTACACCTTCTCATCATGCCAAACTATCCGTTCCTGTCAACGAAAATGAAAATCCATTAGTTTCTACTTCTAGTTTTGCTCCTATTTCTGCAACCACTCCTCTGCAAAGTGCACTTTCACTGCAGTCGTCACAGGTCAGCATTCGTGCACGAACTCCTGTTGGTGGCGCAAGTACTCCGACTCCCTCAATAATAACAGAGTCAGCAACCCCATCTGCTCCAACGTATGCTCCGTTTTGGCTTGATGTGTTGAATCCTTCAGAAGAAGAGATGAAGATGCTTTCCAAAGCATTTGGCATACACCCTTTGACTACAGAAGATATTTTTTTGGGAGAAACAAGAGAGAAGGTTGAGCTTTTCAAGGATTATTACTTAATTTGCTTCACCTCTTTCGATGTGGTGCAGGAACGTTACAACAGAAAGGCATTTGAAAAATCATTTGGAACTGGCAGCTCAGATAATGGTAGCGTCATCAGTGCGCACCGGCATAACAAGTCGTGGATTCGAAAGATGCTTGATTCAGTCTCCAAAAGGCCATATTCATCTTTGGACAAGACTGCCCCTGATAATGCTAGAAGATCTGTCTCTTTGCATTCTCGAAAGAAGATGGACCAAGAAAAGAAAAAGAAGAAGAATCAAAGTGGTGAGCTTGAGCCTCTCAATATGTACATTCTGGTTTTCAGAGATGGTGTAATAACGTTTCATTTCAAGCCAACTCCTCATCCTGGAAATGTTCGCCGAAGAACAAGACTTTTACAAGACTACCTGGCTGTGACGTCTGACTGGGTATGCTATGCATTAATAGATGACATTACCGATGCATTTGCGCCTCTGATTGAAAGTATTGAAGGTGAAGTCAATGCCATTGAGGATGCAATTTTAGATATGCAAAGTGGAGCGAACTCTGATGATGAGTCGGAGAGTGATTCTGACGATGAAGCAGAAGACCGAATCTGGCTTAAATTGAAAAGACGCAACTCTACTGTTAACGGAGAGGGGTTGTCGTTATTAAGCTCCAGTTCTTCTCGTAGTACATCTTCTTCTGGGTCAAGAAATACAAAGATCTTAAGTTGGAAAAGAAAAGGAGATATGTTACGGAGAATTGGTGATTGTCGTAAGAGAGTGATGTCTTTGTTAAGACTGCTTGGTTTCAAAGCAGATGTTATTAAAGGATTCTCTAAACGATGCAACGAACAATTAGAATCTTCACCACGGTCTGAAATTGGCATGTATCTGGGAGATATACAAGATCACATTGTTACAATGGTACAATCATTGAATCATTATGAAAAGCTTCTTGCCAGATCTCATTCAAACTACCTTGCGCAAATCAATATTGATATGACCAAGGTCAACAATGATATGAATGATATTTTAGGAAAGATTACTATTATGGGAACAATTGTCTTACCACTAAATGTGGTTACAGGGCTATGGGGCATGAATTGTTTGGTTCCGGGACAAGGAGCTGAGGGCCTCACATGGTTTTGGGGTATTATTGTGTGCATGTCTCTCTTTGCTCTGTCCTCCTACATTTTTGCGAAGAAGGTGAGTGGAATAGTTTAATATCATTGATACTATCGTTCGCTTCGTTTTTTGTACATAATTAATAACTTGGTTACTTATAGCTCAGAAGCTCACTAGGTAATTACTAGGAGCCAGTCCTGATTCTCCAGAGTTGAGGTTTTCAGCAAACCACCACCCATCTGGTTGCTGATGTAAAATCATCAATATATCTCTCTTTGAAAAAGACAGCTCTTGATTTATCTCAGCTCTGTAAGAATATTGTGCTTTACAGTACATCAATACCGGATATCCTTCTGATGATCTTGAAGGGAGGTCAGCATGTGTGACATATTTGTTTTTGAGTGTGGTGGAGGACTTTGATTTTCTAACCGAAGGGTTACGTGTTGGTGCTTTGGAGAGACTTATCTTTCTATCAGATATCTTTCTGGTTGTGCTGGTATTAAGGTGTTTAATTGCCATGTTCTCTTGATCATCGGGGCTAGCTGATCTCATGGACTCTCTAAACTTTGATAGGTTACCATTACCTCCCAGGTTGAGATCACCCAGATAGTCCTCTAAGGCGGTACCGTGATTAGAGGAAGAAGAACTTTCTTGAGAGAGTTGTGACTTTAATAGTGGATTGGAATAAAGTGTTTCCTGTACAGAAGCTTTGAATTGATTTCTTTCCTTGTCTGCATATGAGTTAGTGGAGCCTGATGCTGTCTGAGAAAGATCAGACAGAACCTTAGACGATCCAAGTTCCGACTCGCTCTGGTAATCAGACAGAGATTGTTCCTGTTTCGCTTGTTTCTCTAAGGAGTTGAATGTTTCTGTTCTCCAATTCTCAAGATCATACTTGGATTGCTTCTCTTCTGAGAGTTTTGGTGGGCTTTTTCGCTTCATGGATCGTTTGCCTGGTTCTTTCTCATTCAGTTGGTTAAAGGAAACCACTTCAACAGACCTCTCTCGAAAACCATGCTCTTCCTTGGCGTAGTCGTTGAATGGAAGAGGGCCTGCAATAGTGTCTCCGGTCTGGAAATTCTCTACAAAAAGAGATATGTCTTTGGCGCAGTCGCACTTCTCAAGAACCAGTCTAATGTTCTCGCAGCTCTGGTCGCTAGAAACACACGTAGAACTAACAATGTTGGCGTATTCCCAGGTGTTGAGCTTAAGTAATTTTATTTTATCTTCCTCGAGTGTCTGAAACTCTCTGCATGCGTCGAACCATTCCCTTTTCCACAATTTCACGACATTAGCATGTTCTTTGCAGAACTTATAGTACTCTGTTCTGCATTGGACTATCTTCTCCTGCAATTTTCTCTGCTTCATCTCCATTCTCACAGCTTCTGTCTCGTCCATAAGAATCTGCTGTGTTTTAAAACTGGTTAACTTCTGACAGTGCGACTCATACTTCTTTCGGGACAGCTCTGCCTTGGCCTCTAAATTCCGCTTATACTTGAGAAGCTTCATAACATTGGCCTCAACAGACTTGGTCTTTGCTCTGAAGTCCCCTGCAAAATCTTCAAGAGGCTTACAAACCGACTCATATATCCGATTTCCTTCAGCTAAATGGCTAATGCTTAGCTGCTCCGTTTCCTCAGTGAGGGCCTCTAGACTATCTCTCAGGGTCCCCGATGGCTCGTATTTGCTTAGTTGTGTTTTCCGACATAGTAGTTTCAGCCTTCTTGAGTATTCTTCCTCTAGTGAAGCCCTTTCCCTGTAAAAAAGAAGCAGAGACTCGATGGTTTTTGCTCCGTTATGAACATGGTCTATCAAAACGTCAACAGAGGAGTCATCAGTAGACCAGAAGTTTCTGGCAAACAGATTACCGTCGCTCATGAGGTTGTCCCTTATAATTTGTGGATATCAAATACAATACAGATGGTGAAAACTGTGTAACAGCTCTACTTCAACATGAAATATGGCAGTTGGATATTCTAAAACTCACCTCAAGTCACTTTGTATTTACATATTTCCTAGTTGAGAAAACATATTGTGTGGCTAATAACAGTACAACTATGAGGCTGGTGAATCGAAAATGTGGCGGTGCCAGTTTTTTTCTTCACAGCCATCCTTTTATCCTACTCTCTACAAGCTTATAAGTGAGGTTGGTAAATGTATTATTGATCATAAATGCTGTAGGTATCGTCACATAGTCGTCTCGACTGCTGATAGCTAACACCGCAACGTCTCATGCATCCATATGCTAAATCACAATACAACAAAAGGTGAACTGTGGTATATCAAATACACGGTACGCCTAGAGAAGCCGACAAACGTCTTGTGAACAAGAAAACCTGAACACAACACCTATAGTTCAAGCGCATTTAGGCAGCAATGGTAACCTCGACATCAACACCAGGCTCAATGGTGATCTTGGTGATCTTCTTGACCATTTGAGCTGGAGCGTGTAAGTCGATGTATCTCTTGTGGAGTCTCATCTCGTAAGTTTCCCATGTCTTGGAACCTTCACCATTTGGAGTTTTTCTTGTGGAAACTCTCAAGGTCTTGGTTGGCATTCTAACAGGTCCCTTCTTGTAGAGACGCTCGTTGTTAGCGTTGTTGATGATGTTCTCAGAAACCTTTTCTAACTGCTTAACCTTAGTAGAAATCAAGGTGATTCTGATTTTATGAATATCTGGCTGTTGAACAGCCTTCTTTTCCCCGACAGAAGACATCTTTTCACTTGTGCTATATGAATATGAGACGTTCAAAGCTGGAGAAAGAAGAACCTCTTTGTTAATACCTTCAAAGTATATAATAGTTTTTTCAAATAATCTCATACTAGAGAGACAAAGTTTCCTCGTGGAAAATTTTCAAAGGTCGTGTTCTACACATACGTTTCAACTCTACTAAGGGCAGAGGGTATGGTGCCCTGTTTTGTATCACGTGATAGATTGCTTTAGAAAACAGTGCCGTCAGCATGAAGCTCTATTGGGGGCCCACCATTGCGTCTTAGTTTCTTTGCAATGAGTCTTCCTGACTTCCAGCTTCCGGCCTCAATCATCTGTGGTAAAGATAGTTGATAAGGACTCTCTAAGACACCCAGTTGTTTATTCACAAGGGGCAAAATGTAGTCCAACAGGCAAATTGTACATGATCTCCATTCAACTATAACGTCATCATCTGGTTTATAAGTAGGAATTTTTGTATTGAACCCTTCCGATTTTGAATATTGAATCCCTCTCTGGAACTGGTCTGCTTTCAAAGACAAGACCCCCATATCCACAAAAAGTCCTCCGTTTCTATATTCCGGTAACCCAGTCATAAGCTGACTATTTAGAATATTGAAATGAGCATACTTGGTAAGAGGTAGAAACAGAGAGTATGTGAGCCACTGAGTGAGTTTGTGAAATGTGACAACATCAGTCCACTGGGATGGAGCAGATTCAGGGTTGCTTAGCTTCCAATCAAGAAGTTTACTTTGCAAATTCCAAGCATCTCCAATTGTTGTACCACATACCTTAATTCTTCCTTCTGTAGGCCACACGGTGCTTAATCCCTCCATTAAACACGACCATATATCTTCGATCTCAACATTATAAGTATTACCAGATTTGGTGGACTTCGCAATCAAGTAATCAACGAGATGTCCTGGTCTTCCATCTACACCAAAGATCTCTTTATTTGATACCAATGATCTACCCAGTGAGTTCATCAATTTTAGTCTTCCTTCAAACCCTTCTAAAGGATTGTCTACTGAAACTTGAAACCCTTGTGATAATTGATTTGAATCCAGCTGCATAAGCTTGATCCCATTGACCACTGTCTTATCGGAAGAAGGATCAGAGCTGAATTGTCCTCCAACAAACATATGGAAACTTGCTACTGCAATGCCTTCTGACCTGCCGATTTCTGTTCCATCTTCGGTATACTTCCAATTATTTCCCGCACCAGCGTCAAGAAGAACACTGACTATAAACAGATCAACCAGCTTCCGACACTTTTCAAGATCTGAAATAGTGGAGAATTCTCCATTGATCAGATCTGTGAGTCGTTTCTTACCACCAACTTCAAAATGTTGATATCTTCCATGAACAGGAATCTTCAATAAGGATTCGCTTGTCGGGAATGACTCTTTGATTGTGGAGCATACAAAAGAGACTGTTTGATCCACTTTAGATAAATCAACGTCAAAGTTGCATAGTGTATTTTTCAAGATCCTCTCTAAGGTTCCACGGTTAGTCTCTCTTACAGATCTGATTGATTTCAAATACCGGACTGCACCATCCTCTGTAATAGTCATTGTTAGAGCTCAGATCAGGCCGTGTGTGTAAATCGATTCAAAGTACAGCTAAGTACTTTGCGATCGTTCTCCCTTTTTCTATATATATGTAGTCTCTTTGTTATCGCCTAAGTTGATTGATTGATAACAGCTGCGGTTATCGTCGGACATGCTGACAGTAACATTCTTCTGTCGACGGCGTCGACAAGATTTTCATTTATGATTATATTTAAATATCTAACAAGGGTAAAATATTGTATAGCGTTGTGTACTTCTGCTCACTCAGGATCAAGTCTCCAGCTTTCAAACTTACACCAAACTCTGATATATATCTCAATGACCTGTTGATGTTTACAAAATGCTTTTGTATAGAGCTCAAATAGGAGCACGAAGGACTTTACAATTGTTTCTTTCAAGTAGAATCGAGCTAGTTGAAGCCAAGAGCTCCTTTGAACCGCTCTTATTCAATAGGCGATTTTCCACATCGGAATATTGTGCACAGTCTATTGGTAAACAAGACTCTCGTGATGCGCAAACTAAGACTAATAAAAATTCACGACGTTATAAAGGTAGGCCTACGAAGAATGAGCTGGCTGAGCGTGAAGATCTTTTGGAAAGATTACGTCAAAAGGGAGATCCACTTGCAGCCACTAATATCTCCTCACTTTTGTTAAATCGATACAGCTATGATACGGACCGTGCAAGAGTTGTTGATAAGCTTCAATCTCCGACTCAGCTTCTCGAAACAGCTCATGAAGAAAGTCCGTTTGATTTCAGGGATCCCTTTACTGAGTTCTGGAAACCATTGGAACGGTTCCCTGTTCTGATACTCGTGAGGCATATTTCAACACCTGTGTCACTTAACTTTAAGTCCTTTGTAGATGAACTGGAGCTAAAGAACAATCAGTTTTGTATGGAAGAAACTGACTTGAAATACGCCGATCCTAATGATCGCTTGTTAATCGCTGATTATTTCATATCACACCGTGTTGATCTGGTGAAACAAAGGATTTCTCAAGGACAAAACTCATACATTTTGAAAGAGCATAGTTCTAAAGAGCCTTTTATGGTTGTCGGCATTACACAGGAAGGACTGACACGCTCTGCATTGATTCTAGATTTAGTTTCACGTTGGACAGACAAGTTTGAAATTGTTTGTTCTTTACTGAATGTTCCATACTTCCCATTTCTAACCAAAGTCAAGTCTGGCTCCCCTGGAGACGATAATATTACTGAACAGAACCTGTATAAACTTGCAAGTTTAGGCCTTGTCAAAGTATCAAAGTTGGAGGACGGTGCGCTAGTCCTTACGAAGCAAATTTAATATTCTTGTACATATCTACAATAGTCATCATGCATTGGGTTTGCAGCGTTGGTTAATATCAATACATTAAAAGATTATACTACCTGGTAGAAAGGCAACTTCTGCTAACGCTGAGATTGCTTTATGTACATAGCCATTTGATCAACCACGCTATCAGAATTAGCCGTAGCGTCAGTTCCTTGTTTGCTTCTCGATCCAGCTTTCTGTCCTTTTGAGACGGCATTTTGATACATTTCTAATAAAGAGTCGGAATTATTAGGAGCATTCTTTTGAGAATCGTCTTCGTCTTCATCAGGATCAACAAGGCCATGCTCATAACCTTCCTCCTCATCTTCGGATGATAGATCAGATAAAACATCAACTGTTTTGTCGTCAGGATTTTTTTTCTTACTTTCATCAAGTCCAAGATCATCTAACAGCTTGGATAGTTGCTTTGTCTTCTGCTTCTGCTCCTTCTCCTCCTTCTCTTTGATTATGTCGTCTCTTCTTCTCTTGTAAAACTCGTTGTACTCATCCACCTTTGAGTCCACTGCGCTGAGGAAGTCGTCAAAACCTTCGCCGGTGTACGCAGAGCAACTAACAACATCCAATGTAGAATAAAATTCCTCCAACATCAAACTCATAGAGTTAACAAGTGAAGACATATATCCCGAGCCATTGGATGTCTCATCATTCAGCTCAGAGTTGGAGCGTAATGCCTCCTGAAATGCCTCAAAATCAGTCATCCAAGTCTTCACAAAATCCGCATCTCTGACATCTGTCTTATTGAATACAATGATCATAGGAAGAGAGGTTTTATACAGAATAGAACAAGCATAAAGCATGTTTGAAATGAAAGTAGTAGGCGATGAAGATCGAGGAGTATCCACAATGTAAGCAATCACAGTTGGGAAGGTAGACGCAAAAGCTTCGGTAACTATTGATCCAGATGCAGACCACACAAAACACTCTATTTGTCCTGGGGTGTCCACTATACAATGTTTGAAGTTTTCAGATCGCTTCTCCACCAACCCTATAACCTGATCGATTTTAGTCGAAAACAGGTTCAGTGAAGTCACAATAGCTCCATTAGGTCCAAGATTGTAATTCTTCATCACCTTCTTGTAGTTGACAGAGTCTCGTATATCAATATTGCATTTAAAGGGAACCTTCAGCACTGCAGGGTCGAGGTTTATCACATACGGTGTTTCTTTCTTTGTACGCAAATGAGAGTTAAGCCGTTGAATGAAAGTCGTTTTTCCAGACCCGGCCATGCCGATACAGATAACAGTTGCTGGAGCCATCTCTTGAATAGATGTTTAGGTGAGGTGCAAACGAGTTGGCCGCTGAATCTGTCCAAACTAAGGCTATGATGTACTGATGCTAAAATTGAATCGATCGATCGATCGATGTAGCTTACTAAAATACTTTGGCCTTTGTAAAAAATTGAAAATTATCGACCTCCAGTTTACTATCAAAGAGGGTCGATCGACGCCTCAAATTTTTATTCTAGCTGGACTAGCTAAAGTTTTCACCAGGTGAACATGGTCAGTCTATGCTCCAAGTGCTAACACCAAGCTATCCTGTTGAATACCGAAATAGTAAGGACTAAACTGAACGGAAGCAAGGCTTAGACTTTCTGTCGTTTTGAGTTGATGATCCAAGGCCCATTGTTGCTGTTGCATAGTTGATCTTTTGCTAGTTGCTAAAAACAACAGCTTTCAACAATGAACGCAGAGGCACTTCATGAGTGCTTCTTAGGGACACTCCAGGCAGACCAGTCTATTAGACAGCACTCAGAATCCCAACTTAAAGAGGCTGAGCGATCAGTGGGGTTTCTGGGTGCTTGTTTGGACATTCTAGATGCTCAGGAAGTGAGTCCTGTAGTTAAAAAAGCATGTTCCATATATTTCAAAAACAAGGTCATCAGAAACTGGATGAATCCTAAGAGTACAATCGACGAAGACGAAAAGCCAATTATTCGTGACAGAATTATTCCTACTATAGTCAGACTTGAAAGAGTTCTACGTAACCAAATGATCCCTGTTCTTAGTACGATTATCTCGTATGATTATCCATCACAATGGCCAAACTACGTCTCAACAACTGTAGCATTGTGCGAGAATGTCTCCGATACTGATTCGCTGTACACAGGGGTGTTGTGTTTCTCAGAGCTTGCACGTCACTACAGATGGAAAACAAACTCAGATAGAGCTTCCGAGCTGGATCCTATCATCAATCAGTATTTCCCGAGTTTGTTACATATTGGAAAGCAGATAGTGTCTAATATCTCAAGCTATGGCGATAGCTATGAGGCAGGTGAGATTCTGAAACTTATAGTGAAGATTTACAAGTTTGTGACTTACCATGACTTTCCTTTACCTTTGCAAGAGCAACATGTCTTCTCTGATTGGGCTACATTTCATGTGGAGGTTATCAACATGAACTTTCCTCAGAATGTCTTGTCTATTGACGAAGAAGACCGAAGTTTGAGTCCCTGGGTAAAATCTCAAAAGTGGGCTTTTGCTAATCTCTATAGAGTATTCGAGAGATACGCGACCAAAAGTTTGTCTAAGAGGTTCACATATGACTCCTTTAGAGAGATGTTTCTCAGCCATGCTGCACCGGAGTTGATAAACATTTACTTCCAAAAAATAGGACTTTGGAGGCAGCAAAAGCAGTGGATTAGTGATTCGTGTCTATATTACATTGTTTCATTCTTTGAGCAATGTGCTGTACAGAAATCTTGCTTTGAACTGATTAAGCCTCATATCGGTGAGATCCTGTCAGATGTTGCTTTTCCATTACTATGCCCCACGGATTCTGTTTTAGAGATGTTTGAAAATGATCCTACAGAATATATCCATATGATTCTGGACATCTATGAAGAGACCAATTCCCCACAAATGGCAATTTTGTCATTGATTTTCACTTTTGTTGAAAAACGAAGCAAAGTAACTTTGGAACCCACCTTACAGTTCACTTATGAGAAGTTGAATACTCTTGGTTCAGTTGAAGAGACCTTAGAAGTTGCAAGACAGAAAGAATCTGCTTTGCGTATTTTGGGTGCAATTGCGTATAAACTAGCGATGCCAGGATCGCGTTTCTACTCGCAATTAGAACAGTTTCTTGCAATGTTTGTCCTTCCTGGGTTTGGATCACAATTTCCGTTTCTGAGGGCAAGAACTTGCGAGGTTGCTTCAAAGTTTGATAAGCTTCAATTCAAAGATGAAAACAATATGCGAATACTGTTTGAAGGCGTTCTGAAGTGTTTCAATGATGTTGGAAATCTTCCTGTACAACTAGAGGGTGCTTTGGCAATACAAGCTTTTATGTCATTCAGTCAATTTCGTGATGCCTTAGGTTCCATTGTCGTGGATACCGTCGAGAAGCTTTTGGATCTGTCAAGCCAGGTTGAAAGTGATGCAATCTCTGCTGTGATTCAAGAATGCGTGGAAACATATTCGGAACAACTGCAACCTTTCGGCGAACATTTGATGAGCAAACTAAGTGAGCAGCTGTTAAGATTACTCGCAGAAATTAATGAATCATCCCATGGTGAGCCAGATGACTTTGACAATGATGACATGACTGATAAGCATACCGCTGCACTGGGTATTTTCAACACTATGGTTACTGTATTACTATACTTTGAAAATTCCTCGGAGACTGTATCAAAATTAGAGTTGTGTTATGCGCCTGTCATTCAATACACATTGACCAATGGCCTGGATGATTTCTATGCAGAAGCTGCGGAGCTGATCGAAAATACTACATTTTTGACGAGGTCTGTTTCTTCTGTGATGTGGAAATTATTCGAGAACCTTATCACTGCTCTGCTAAATGATGACATACTGTTGTTTCTGGAAGACATTCTTCCTTGTCTGTTAAACTATCTCGTTTACGGTTCTTCAACACTGCGCAGTAACAAGCAGTACCAGGATGGCGTGTTTCAACTGATAATCAAAATATTTGCCGAAGATCCTGAAGATGAAAGTTTAACAGCAAACGATGTCATTTCTGCTTCTAGTTTAGTCACAAATTTCATCTTGTCTTTGAACCAACAAACAGCAAGGCCATACATCCCACAGTTGATGGATATCATTTTAAAACTTCTGGCAAGAGAAGACGAAGCTTACACTTCGAACAAATATAGACTTTGCCTTATCAATTGTATTGTTGCTGCTTTAGTTATTGATACAGGCTCAACTTTACATGGACTGGTATCACTGAATGCTATGACTGCTGTATTTGAAGCTTGGATGAAGTGTGTGCTTTCTTCAAAGAAAGTGTTTGATCTCAAACTCTCTGTCTTAGGGTGTCTGTCCATATTGAACATACCCTCAGGAGAAGCTGTGGACCTTTCAATGGAAAAGTATTACTCTCAATTTGGATCTTTATTAGCTGCGCTGCTAGGTGTATTACCAAATGCTATAAGAGAGAGAGAGAAAAGAAGAGAGGAGTTCAATGCAGATGACAGCAACCAATTAGATGATACTGTAGACGCTGCCGGTACGGAAGGGGTATGGGAGGATGAAGAGGACGACGATACAGCCAATGCTGCCACAGATGAGTATCTACAGTTTCTGGAACGTGAGAGCGATCTGATCGCCGCAGATGGTCCTGGAAGCTACTTCGGACATTTTGTAGACGACGACGACGATTTGGATGATGATCCTTACTCCAACACTTCCTTGGACAATATTAATGTGTTCCGTGCTTTCAAAGATTGCTTGGTCAGCTTGCAGTCTTCTGAACCTCACAAGTACCAATTGCTTGTTGGAAATCTCAACCAGGATGAACAGGACGTGTTCTCTAACATCATCTCTATAGCATCGCAGTAGCTTATGTAAGCACTAGTTATTAACGCCGGCATAAGAAAACAATATAGCTAGTAATTCTAGGCTGTACTCAATGAAAGTTCAGGATATCTTCTGTACTTAACATTTCAATTTCAACGGTTTTTTATATTTTTCATTGACAGGCTTTTTGACAGGTGTTTATGTAAGCAAACACGTAAATCTTATACCGTCCGAATCAGAAGATTTGAACATTTCCGTAAATAATTGCACTTTGCCGGAAATATACCGGAAATTATTCAGAGCCGAGGACAGAATAAATTGGGTTAGAGCGGAAATATTAATGTGGCGGTGCAGTACCAGATTCAATTTATATTTCGAAGAGGAAATCGTGTAGGGACGATAGAAAATTGGGTAGGCAATGTTTAAAAAGCAGAAAATTGTCCCCTTGCAATAAAGCGCTATTTTCCCTCTGATTCTTCTCTAGATTATTTTGGGCTATCCTGTTTACCTGTCTCAAAGACCAAACAACCCGCAATCAGGCTACTCATTCCAATGTGATGTCTGAATCTAATCAAGAGAACGTGGATATCTTTTCCAATTCGCTTGGAATACCGCCCCCAGCAGACGACAGTTACGCGGCGCTTAGCCTGTTCAAGGCGAGAGTTAATGATTATGTATCCCGCAGAAATACAGCCAGCCTTTCAGCAGAAGCTGCTAAAATGCAAGAAAATGCTGCTAAAATGCGAGAAAATGCTGCTAAAATGCAAGAACATGCTGCTACAATGCAAGAAAATGCTGCTGTTAATCATGTGTGTAGTACATTGATCAGACGAGCTGATGAGATCATCCTTCAGCGTTCTGAGGCTGAATCCGGAGGTAGGAATGCTCCCCCTTGGATGGTAACTTTTGAGGAAAACATGGAGCGGCGCATGGCAGAGAACATGGCAAACATGGAGCGGCTCATGGCAAACATGGAGCGGCGCATGGCAGAGAACTTGGCAAACATGGAGCGGCGCATGACAGAGAACATGGCAAACATGGAGCGGCGCATAGCGAAATTAGAGCACAGATTTTCTCGGTCTGAAAATGTATTGCTCAGTACCTTTGGGAAAGATATCTTTCCTGTGCCAGCATTGAATCGGGATATTTCATTAGCTAACCTGCCTCCTATTATAAGTATCCAGGATATTGACAACCTTACTAGGGATCAATGCACCACCTACCTCAGAGCTTACAACGTAACATATCGCAACGGAGATAATGTGAGTCTGAAGGTGAAGCTACGTGATGTTGTCGGTCTATGGGCTCCTCGTGATACTAGTTACAGATTCAGACCGTTTTGAGCCGGGTCTTGGAATATCCGCGGGAGAGATTATTTACTGATGGTTTAAGCGATCACAATCCGATAAGGATATGTGCCCTTGCGCACACTGCTCAAATTGCTTTCACCGCTTCAATGCCCCTCTTAATTAGCAATCATCATGAGGGAGCCCTGCTATGAAAAAGGGAAAAAGTGCTTGTAATATTTATTAAAAAGCAAATTAATATACTGTGATTCCAGCAGGTAGACCATAGCTAACGATATACAAGGCATCTACCATGCTGTACTCATGCTGAGCCAGTGTATGTAAAACAAAACCTATCAATAATGCAATAATGCTCAATTCTAAGTGGCGTATTAAAAGATTACTGTATATACCATTCTTGCACCGCCACATTAATATTTCCGCTCTACCTCAATTTATTCTGTCCTCGGCTCTGAATAATTTCCGGTAAATTTCCTGCAAAGTGCAATTATTTACGGAAATGTTCAAATCTTCTGATTCGGAATGTGTAAAGCTAAGATTATATGAACCTTCTACCGACCAATCAGAGAGTAGGGTGTTAGTAGAGCGTGTAGTGCCTGTATTGCTCTTTGGCACGATAGAGCTGATCATAGTATTTCGGATTAATCACCAGGTTCACTGTTAATTGTGATTCCTAGTTAACTGTCACTAATTTCCGCGGTATTTAGACAGGTTCCGGGGTTCCCGATCTGTCGATCTCACAGTTGTATTTTAACAGGACCTTGTGTTGAAGTAGGAGTTAGTCTATGATGTCCCGTATTGCTAGCACTGAATGTCGTTGTACGATATCGGGAATGACACACCCAGGGAGCCATGGGCCTGCTAGCTTCTTTCAGAAGGTTATAGGTCTCGTGTACTATAGTTTTCCTTTCTATCTGATGACGACATCTGAAGTTTTATTGACGTTTCTGGGGTTCTTGGTACTTTTCTCGTTACTAATCTACGGCTTATTCGTGCTCTCATACAATGGTCTGGTGTTGCTGACAAAAGTGAACGGTTCAATATCTTCTCATATTGATAGAGCATCTGGTGAAATTGCTCTATGGTGAGCTGAGCCGGAATCTCAGTGTCAGATTCAAGCTGCGTGTTTCAAGTTTTCTGTAACACTACAAACGACACATTTGCCTTGAATGGCTTATTGCTAGATGATTTTGCCACTTCTTTTGACTTCCTGCGCCTTAATATTTACCAGCGGGAATTGTGTTGAAAGGAGTCATTTTGCTGTTGTCTGGTCGCACAGCTGCATACTTTTGCGTTGTCATTGCCATTGCTGAAGAATAGGCATCACTGATCTATGTAATCCCTTAATTAATATCAACTAACTGCCTAGTTTGGAATCCTCAATGTAGAGTGGAGACATTCGTGGAAGACACTACCACGAAATCCATCAAGATGAGCTTCCGTTAATTTGCTTATCCAGCATTCAATCCACTTGCAAGTGTGGAGGCTTGTGTTGTGGGAAACTTGATTATCGAAAACAGCAATATTACTTAAATAGGCAGACCAATTGGTGATAGAGTTGTGCAGTTGTTTTCAATTAGCTCAAGGAACGGGGCTGTGTGGTATCAAGAAAATTTCCTAATCCGATCAAGTCAATGCTATAAAACGAGTACCCAAGCGACTCAAAACTTTTGCATCTCTTCAAAAGGAGCAAAGTGCCCGTGTGGAGAGGAATTCACAATGTGACGAAACTTCTGTTTTTGGAAAAGTCAATGAAGTAGCTGAAATAAAAAGTTACAAGGAATATCCAAAGGAGTAGAAATGTGATATCCGACTTTGCAACAAGCCCAC
This sequence comes from Ogataea trehaloabstinens, assembly GCA_003706095.2. Classification (NCBI taxonomy): domain Eukaryota; kingdom Fungi; phylum Ascomycota; class Pichiomycetes; order Pichiales; family Pichiaceae; genus Ogataea; species Ogataea trehaloabstinens. The sequence goes on along the minus strand of PPKJ02000005.1, from coordinate 787,654 downwards.
AAGACCATTGCACCTGTTGCACGTTGGAAGCAGCACATTTGCAATATAAATATGAGCGGTTATTCCCCTTGAAGCAGTTTCGAAAGTTCAATTAGATCATCAACAAAAAGTAACCAACAACCAAAGAAAGCCAAAATGAAGCCAACCTCTACTGCCTCCCAAAAGTCCCAGAACGAGCAAGATGCTGCTGACCACAACATTCAATCGCTATACGACGCCATTAGTAGCTCCTCATTCTACACCTCAGGAAGCTGCACCATTGCTTAGGGTGCTAAGCTATATAGTGCGCAGCAGATAAACCTTCTACAATCCAGAAGAGTTACGATCTGGCACTTTGCTGTTACTGTTGCTTTATGCGCAGGCCCAATCCGATTCTTGCGTGTCTGACATATTTCTGTCAAGATACCCTTTGCTAAGCTGGTACTAGTACTGTCAGGATACCCGGTTTCTTAACCATTTAGTTTATTTTACGTATACCCCAAATAAATACTTTCAACGTTGATAACAGAGTAGCATACGACATGTTTCTCGTCGCGTCTATCGACGTTTTAGGCTTTATAAAAATTGTAATGTATACACATGAGGCTCTGTTTCGTGTGTTGGTTGATCTAAGGAATCAAGTGTGAGTAAAAACGTGTGCCCTTGTGGTTATTGAATGTTTAGTCAAAATGTCTAAGTTCAGCACTCACCGAAGGCTGGAACGTAGCAACAAGCTGGTGTTCACCGCTTCAACCACAAATATTGTCCCCATCTGTCAACTGATATCCTCTATAATTCCCTTTGGAAAGAACAGTCTTCTTAATTTAACAAGTGAGGGGTTGTGTTTCAGCGTTATTGAAAACAATATATGCAAAGTGCTATTAACTTTGAATAAGAAGCTGTTTACAAGTTATCAATTCAACCCAAATAACGAAGAAGAGGGAGAGGAAGAAGAGGAAGATAATGGTCCAAAGTCGCTTGCAATCAATCTGGACTTATGCTCTCTATTGGAGACCATTAATATTCACCTTCCCAGTGACAAAGATGCCAATGAACTAAGAACCAAATGTATTTGGAGTTACCAGGGAGAGGGATGTCCGTTCATTTTGACATTTGAAGATGACTTTGTAATTGAAAGATGTGAACTGCTCACTATGTATATTGATCCTTTGGATGCGGATAGTATAACGGTGAAGCAACAGTTACAGCAAATGAAAGGTGACTCTTGCAGAGAGTACAGCGAGTCATCTTTTGACGAGAGCTATACTGAGTTATTATGTGATAATTCTGTTTTTCAACTTGATCCGTCCAGGCTAGTTTTTGAGATGGTTCTTAAAGCGTCTGCTGTATATGATGTGTTGAAAGACATGAAGGAACTCGACACCGAGGAGCTGATAATTTTCTGCTGGAAACAAAATAGAAAGGTACCCGAGCTGGTATTCCTGTCCCGGTCCGAGGATGAAGGAATAGGGTATTCAAAGTTCATTGTGCCCAACGGGAAGCTGTTCTTGAAGGAGCTTGAGGTGTATGAGCCGGAAGAAGGCACCGAGAGAATGGTTTCATGCGGCTCGAGCATTTCATCGTTTTACAACTTTACATATATTTCAAAGATACTTCGGTCGCTTCGCTTAGCACGACTAGTCAAAATACGGAAGGATCTGAACGGCTTGACGAGCTTCTCGTTGCTTGTTGGACCAACTTCAACAGCAAATTCAAGAGGAGCTAACGGTACTAATGTGTCAGATGGCAAAGGCTTGTTTCATGGAACAAGCATAGAATTTGTCACGTTAGAGACTTTGGAGAGATCCACCCAGAGCTTCACTCAAAGAAAAGAACTTCCTCGGCATGGCTACAGCAACACATTTATCGAGCAGATGATTACCGACGAGGAAAGTATTCACGGACGCCAGGATGAGAATCCAAAAGATCAACACTACAAACTGAGAAATACATCTGGTGGTGCTCCGATTGATGTGACAGCGGAGCTTGCAGAATCAATGTTGGGCCACAGACCCACACCGGGGCCCGAAAGTCTGCTGGAACGGAAAAGTGAGTCTCAGAAAAGGCAAAAAGGTCAAAAGACAAAGTCGGTCCAGAAGCAGCAGAAGAAACACACTGTTGGCGGGGCCATTGAAATCCCCCTGTTCCTGTGATGAGCGAGGATCAAGGACCCACAATGGTGAGCGAAGAATCGGTGTACAGATGCGCGTGGCGTGCGAAACTGAATTACTTGGTTTTCAAGGAGACGAAATTTTGTCGATGCATACGAAATCTAAACCTCAGGGCAGATTAAGAGTAACAACGGTGGGGATAATAACAACGAGATTGAGAAAAAGAAGGCTGAAGCAAGCAGGGACGGTCTACAGTACCGATTTAATTGACAGACCCGGTAACAAACCAGGCGGTTGTTTGTCTTGAGAGAAACCCACCGTTCAGGTTAGGAAAGAGTCACGTGCTGTGGATAGATCGACTCTGTAGGCAACTTCAACATACAGGTACTATTTGAGTGTGAGTGACAAGCAGAACCGATACATAGAGGGCGCGAATAAAACAGCATAGGCACAGTTGTTTTAGTAAGAAATCAAAAGACACAAAAGATGGCTGTGACTCAGGAAACGCTAGAGGCGAATGAGCTAATTAACTGGACGATTTTCCAGGAGTTACTACTGATGGATGAAGACGAAGAGGGGTTTGCTTTATCGTTGGTACAGACATTCGTGGAGCAGGCAAGAGGCATCTTTGAGGAGATTTCGGAGCTCTTAACTGCCAAGAGCCCCACAGAGGAAGATCTTAAACGACTTTCATCGTTGGGCCATTACCTTAAAGGATCTGCCGCTGCTTTGGGATTAGAGAAAGTTCAGCAACAATGTGCAAGAATTCAAAACTATGGTAACAAGACCAATTTCGATGATTTCAGTATGGCTGCAGATGCTGAGTCGATTGCGGATTGGATTGCATGTATCGACTCCGCGTACAATAAAGTGTTGGAGTATTACGATGAGAGTAAAAAGCTGTTAGGCGAGTTTTTCGATTCAAAGCTATAACTAAGATGAGGATTAATATATGCGCAAAGTTTGTTGTTCTAAAGAGCACTTGTAGACTGCTTTTCTGGTCTGGTGTTGTTTTCCACAAAGGAGTATAGTAATATTATTCCAAACGAAACAAGGCCGCACGTGATTGCCAGCGTATTAAGTTGTGTATCGGATATCATTGGAGAGTGTTGATTTGAAAGAGAGCTGTCGGGTCGATTAGCTAGAGAGTGTGTGTGTCGAGGTGTAACTAACACGTTTCCAAGATAAATGCAAATTACATGGATAATTTTTGTGGCCGATGACTTAAACATGTGTGGCTAGTAAACAGGAGGCTGAGGCTGAGGCGTGGGATAAGCGTGGGATGTCCCCGTCATAAACACCGGGTGGGGGGGATTTTTCATCGGAAATATTATATCATACATATATATAAGCTACTGTAAATCAGCCTGGCTACTTACAGGCTCTTTGTTTCATTTAGTATCCACAATAACTCCAAAATGTCTTCCGAAAGAAAGCTTACATTTATCCCAGGCCCTATCGAGTTCAGCGATGCGGTGATGTCGGCGATGGCCACTCCATCGCAGTCCCACAGCTCTCCCGAGTTTGTGGCGGTGTTCTCAGAGGCGCTACGTAATACCAGAAAGCTCTTCAAATCCACAAACCCCTCGACCCAGGGCTTTGTGATCTCTGGTTCTGGTACATTGGGCTGGGAGATAGCCGGGGCCAACTTCCTGGAGCGTTCTGATTCTGCCCTTGTTGTTTCCACAGGGTTCTTCTCAGAGAAATTCCAAGAAGCTCTTCAGGTTTTCTGTGATTCGGTGGACATTGTAGAGGCTTCCAATTTTGGTGACGAGGTTGAGATTTCCAAGATCGAAGCTGCTTTGAGCTCGGCGGTCGCCACAAAACCTTATCAACTGATCACAATTACGCAGACCGACACCTCTTCTGGTGTTTTGTCGGATGTCAAGGCTATTTCTGAGGCAGTGCAGCGCATTTCTCCAACTACATTGATCGTAGTAGATGCTGTTTGTGCAACAGGATGTGAACAGCTTGAGTTTGATTCTTGGGGAATCGATTATGTTCTCACTGGTTCTCAGAAGGCTGTAGGAGTTCCAGCAGGACTGTCGATTTCATATGCTTCTGAACGGGCAATCAAAAAGGCCTTGTCCAAAACTAAGCCAGTGTCTTATTACTCATCAATCAAGAAGTGGCTACCTATAATGCAGGCCTATGAAACAGGCTCTGGCTTATACTTTGCGACACCTGCTGTTCAGCTGGTGCATGCGTATAATGTATCTCTCAAGGAGATACTTGTGTCTTCGCTGGACGACCGGATCAAGGCTCATGCTGTTGCCTCTGACAAATTCAAAAATGGTATTGAATCCATTGGTTTGAAGCTTGTACCTACATCGAGAAAGGTCGCTGCCCATGGATTGTCTGTGATTTACTATCCAGAGGGTATCGACGGCACTGCTTTCCTCAACAAGGTTAGAGACTATGGTTTCACTCTGGCCACTGGTATTTACAAGGATTACAAAACCAAGTACTTCCGTGTAGGACATATGGGTGTGAGTGCCGTTGGAGAAAGAAAACAGGAGCTTGACCAATGTCTTGATGCTATCAAGTCTGCACTAGCAGATCTTGGTTATAAATATTAGCTACTTTGAGTATTGCTTCACAAAAAGTTTGTTTTGAATCAAATACCGGTCTAAATAATACTTAGTGCTTAAACAGATAAAGGAAACTGGCCAGCCCATGCAGATATATCAGCCTTGAGGTCCTCAAGTTCTGAGGAACCTTCTGCAATCTTCTTTTTGAAGTCCTTGAGCTTGTTGGCCTCGATTGGCAAAGAGCTTTGAACGCTCTTTGCGATTTGAATGGCCCTGTCAATGTATTGAACGATCTTAACAAAGTCTTCTTCGGAAGCACCTCTAGTAGTCATTGCAGGAGCACCAATTCTGACACCACCAGGAACAAGAGCGGACTTGTCACCAGGAATGGAGTTTTTGTTTAGGGCAATATTAATCTTCTCACAAACGGTCTCAATTCTTGCACCGTCGATTCCTTTATCTCTGAGATTAACAAGTACCATGTGAGAGTCTGTTCCGTTAGAAACAAGTTTGTAACCGAGCTTTGTGAAGACATTTTCCAGAGCCTTGGCATTTTTAAGAACCTGTTCTTGATATTCTCTAAACTCTGGGGTAGAGGCCTGTTTCAAGGCAGTAGCCAAAGCTGCAATGGTATGATTATGTGGACCACCTTGATGTCCCGGGAAAACAGAAAAGTTGATTGGGTTCTCTAAATCATAGTAAACCTCCTTTCCGGTCTTTGGATTAACGGATCTGACACCTTTTCTGAAGAAAATCATAGCTCCTCTAGGACCTCTGAGGGACTTGTGGGTTGTAGTAGTAACTATATCCGCATATTCAAACGGAGAAGGAATGACTCCAGCAGCAATTAGTCCAGAAATATGGGCCATATCAACAACCAAATACGCTCCAACTTTGTCTGCAATTTCTCTCATTCTCTTATAGTCAATCAATCTACAATAAGCCGATGTACCAGCAACAAGAACCTTTGGTCTGAAAAGAACAGCAGTTTTCTCCAACATATCGTAGTCAATTATTCCTGTCTCGAGGTTGACTCTGTATGGCATTGTCTCGAAATAGGTACTGACAGCAGAGATCTTTCTGGTGTCAGTTTGATATCCATGAGAAAGATGACCTCCGTGGGGAAGATCCAATCCCATTAGTCTATCATGAGGCTTCATGATGGCTTGATACACCTGCAAGTTTGCTGGCGACCCAGACAAAGTCTGAACGTTAACTCCCCACTTTTCAGGGTCCAAGTGAAAAGCCTTTAAAGCTCTTGACTGACAAAGAAGCTCCATTCTGTCGATATGCTCATTACCACCATAGTATCTGGCACCAGGGTACCCCTCAGAGTACTTATTAGACATCGGGGTCCCTAAGGCATCAAACACAGACGTTGACGTGAAGTTCTCAGACGCAATAAGAACAATAGAGTGTCTCTGTCTATCAATCTCATCTTGGATGATTGAATAGACTTCTGGATCGGTGTCCTTAAGGTGTCCCTCCACCATCTTCTTGTGGGTCTCGGAAAGAGCGTAGTGTGCCATTTTGAGTTATGTAGAAACAGTTGATCGCTTGGGAGTCTGGCAAGACCGAACGGTTCTGTCTAATTGGTTTAAGTGCACCTCCTTGTGCCTTTATAAGAATTTTCCATCAATTAATTATTGATTAATTTTTATACGAGTCACTTTTCAGTGGGGTCCACCCGCACACCAGCCTCTACACTAACAACATGCTCTAAGTTCAGCAATTACATTAGAAGTATGAAAAGTATATATGAAAGCCAAACCAATACACCTTCTCTGCCTTCGGCACAACACTCAACGGTAGGATTTCTGGAATCTGGCTCTGGCACCACGTCCACCGAACTTCTTTGGCTCCATTCTTCTTGAATCGGCAATCAACAATGTTCTGTCATAAGAAGTAAAGATCTTCTTCAACTCATTCTTGGAAGACTCATCGATATACTTGGCAGTGTAAGCAATCAAACCCTTAGCAATGGCTTGTCTGATGGCGTAAACTTGAGAAACATGACCACCTCCAGTGACCTTGATTCTGATGTCCAAGCCAGCAAATTTGTCCAAACCGACAAGTAAAAGTGGCTCGTAAACTTTGTGTCTTAGAATTTCTGGCTGAACAAGGGTGATTGGGGTACCATTTACCTTGATTAAACCTTTTCCAGCCTTGACATGAGCAACGGCTGTGGCGTTCTTCTTCTTACCGAAGGTCTAAACATTGAATATGTTAGTAACGAAGATGCTTTCAATATTATATTTCACCTTCAGCTAAGGTTCTCCATATCTGAACACATACCTGTACAGATGCAACTGGTTCGCTCGACATGATGTATAGTATAGTTGTCTTTCGCAAAGATCCGGTTTCTCCACCAGCTCTCGTTGAAGCTTTATATATATACTAGTGCTAACAAGTAGAGTAAAATGTCTATGCCTCCGTGATTGAGTGAACTCTCTAAAAAATTTTCCATCTTGAAAAACTACGCCATACCGCTTCACCGCCACATATTCGAATACTTTTTTGAACCCCCCTTAGACGTTTTCTCGTGCAATTTTTTATTTCCTGTCCTGCCTCACAAAAACATTCGTGGTGTGACTGCGTTTTTCAGAAAATTCCACCACTTGCTCCTGTGGCGGTGCATCCATCTGCCATGAAAGTTTTTTTCATCTCAATGTTTAAAATTGAAAAACAGTACTCAATCATAACCTCCTACATTGAGCCTATTAGGATATCAACGATTGCGAGTTCCTCTACAAAGAGTACAGCTACATTACAATGGGTAAGTCATTTCTAATGAACGCTCTTGATCCCGTCTCTTGTTCTTGTTACTAACAATAATTTCCTGTTTAGCCATCTCCAAGAACCTCCCAATCCTTAAAAACCACTTCAGAAAGCACTGGCAAGAAAGAGTCAGAGTTCATCTCGACCAAGCCGGAAAGAAAGCTTCTAGAAGACAAGCAAGAGCCAGCAAGTCTGCCAAGATTGCTCCAAAGCCTTTGGACTCTCTAAGACCAGTTGTTAGATGTCCAACTATCAAGTACAACAGAAAAGTGAGAGCCGGTAAAGGATTCTCGCTAGCTGAGTTGAAGGCCGCTAAGCTTTCTCCAAAGTACGCCAGAACCATCGGTATCTCTGTGGATCACAGAAGAGTCAACAGAACTACAGAGACTTTCGATGTTAACGTTGCTAGATTAGAGCAATACAAGCAGTCCATCATCATCTTTGACAAGTCTACCAAACCTTCTGGTGCACAGGTGTCTGTGGCATCCACCTTCCCTGTTGTCCAACCAATTAACGAGTCCGCTTCAAGACCTGTGGTTGTTCCAGAACAAACTGCTTACAGAACACTAAGATTGGCTAGATCTGACAAGAAGTACAAGGGTATCAGAGAAAAGAGAGCCAAGGAAAAGGCTGTTGCCGAAGCTGAAAAGAAGAAATAAGTGTGACGTTGCTCAACAGTGTAGCTCTACATATATCTTAATACATTTGTCTGTTTAAATTGCTAGTAGTTCAGCTGTGATTTATTAGTTCAAACTATATACGTTTAATCAAACAAACCGAATCCCATGTCATCGTCTTCCTCCTCGACGGCTTCAGCTTCCTCTTCTTCAGCAGCAGCTTCAGCCTCAGCTCCACCAGCCGCAGCAGCTCCACCAGCAGGGGCAGCTGCACCGGCAGTAGCACCAGAGGAAAAGTTGATGAGGAGTTTAGCAATATCCTGTCCACTAAGAGCCTTGGAGAACAAGTTGGCCCAGATGCCGTCAATCTCAATGTTGGCACCGGTGGTTAGCTTCAAAAGGTTTTCTGGAGAGATCTCCAAGTCCGAGTCCGAAAGGATCAAGGCAGCGTACGAAAGAGCAGATTCGTTAGACATTGTGCTGAATGTGGAATAATCACTTTTAAGCGTGGTATCGCAGACTATTTCCTTGTCTTATAGAAACCTATCAATACAGGCTTTCTTTAGGTCTCGTCAATGCTTGGATTTTTTAAACATGGTTGGAAAATTTTCCAGGAAAATTATTTCTACGTGTGGCACGTGATGTTAAGAGAAATAATTTAACCCTGATCACGTGATGCATGGCAGGTGTACAGATAAGAAATGTGGGGAAACATAAAAATGATCTTTAACTATACAATCTAAACAAAAAGAGCTAAGAGAGGAAGAATACCAACAGCAGCTGCATGGACCGGCTTTCTAGCACCATTGTGCTGTTCAGCTACAGAGACAATGCTCGATGTAGTAGCAGAGTGGCTGGAGCTGGTGATAGTATTGGTTTGGTCGATAGCTGTAGCGGAAGATGTAGTCTGAGGAACACAAACTGTTTCGGTACAAACCACGGTGATCGTTGAGACTCCCGAATTGGTTACGGTAGTAATGATTTTTGTGGTGATACTCTTGCTTGAAGAAGACGACGTCTTGGTTGTTGTTCCTGATAGAGGAGCGGAGGTAGATGTAATCGAAGGAACTGTGTAATTTGAAACACTTGAGCTACCATATTGAGTAGATGTAGCATACGACGAACTGGAAGTTTTTAATGAACTCAAACTTTGCGAAGAGCTGGTGATGCTCGAGGTGGTTGAATTGCTGAACGATGCTGACGAGCTTGACGAAGTTGACGATTTTGAAGAAGCTGACGAGCTTAAAGAAGTTGGCAGGCTTGAAGAAGCCGACGAGCTTGAAGAAGTTGATGAACTTGAAGAAGCTGATGAACTTGAAGAAGCTGACGAGTTTGAACATGTTGAAGGCAGAGAACTTTGAGAAATAAGACCTGGAAGTTTTACATGGAAGACCAGAGCTTGGTTATCAATGCTAAAGCCAGACCCATCAGCATAAGGGAAACTTCCGAAAGCCATAAATCCATTCTGAGTAATGAAATCGTCGTCAGAAGTTGCAAGCATGTAGTATTCATCTGTGGTGCACTCAACCGGAATTAGTGTAAGTCCTTCCCACTTCTCATTAAGAAGTGAACTATCATCTGCTCCTCCGTTATGAAGCCCAAACTTATTTAACTCAGAATTGTCGTTGAAATCAAGAAAAGAGTAATGAGTAGCAATGTCAATACCATCAACTAATACTCCGTTTTTGGAAGCAATCTTATCTTTTTCTCCGTCATATTGCCCAGCAATATTAGTGGCTCCAGCAATAGAGTAGAGATCAGCATGTCTGAAAATTGACTGTGTGTTAGAGTATGTTCTGCCGTGATTGCTATCTCTACTTAGAACAATGAAAATCTCATCTGTAATGTACACCAGTTCCGATTGAGCAGCTGTCCGTGGATTCTTGTCAGTATCATAACTAGGATCATTGTATGTTGGCAATTTCAGTACATACTCTCCAGTCAATTGTGGGAGAGTGCTAGTTAGATCATACTTCACCATTCTAACATATGAGCTAGTGTATTTCTTAGAACCACCTTCTTGAATAGCAGCCGATTGTAAAAGAGCGTACAGAGTTTTACCATCTGGCGAAAGAGTCCCACCTTCAAATCCCTGGTTGTCAGATCTTCCACTATCAGGATCTCCAACATCATAGGTCTCCCATGTAGGTGGAGAGTCGGCAGAGAAAGAAATTTCTCCATTTCTGTATGGAAGAATGGCATCTGGAGGAGCAATGTAGTCGATCAAAAGTCCGGAAGGATCAAACTTGTACATTCCTGGACCGTACTCATCTGTAATCCAGAATCCATTCGAAATGTCACCTTCAACTAAGTTTAGCGACTCGGGATCTAAACATACTCTAGTCGTTGTAGTAGTAGAGTTTAACTGTCTTCCAAAACCATCTCCAACGAACGTAGAAGCCGGAAGAGTGTACCCGTTAGACTCTAAAGTGGTGTTACAATCAAGTCCAGTCATATAGTTCCCATCAAAGTCCTTCAATAAAATGGAGTCTTGATAGTCCCATAAAAGGTTTTGCGAAGTTGATGAATTCATAGGAGTAAATGTAACGTCAAACTTATGAATTCTTGGTACATAGTTCAAAGTACCATTTGTGTTCCAACCTCTGTCTGGAAGGTTATAAGTAACAAATGAATATGTTCCGTCTTGAACACTGACCGAGTCTTTTTGCAAGGAAACCGATGATCCAAAGGAAATCGTATCCTTGTATTTGTCTCTTGCATCGCCTGCAAGGAAACCAAAACCTTTCAACCCGTAGTTAATATACTCATCACCATCGATATCAACAGAGGTAACAGCAAAAACTGACACTATCTGTGAAAGAAACGCAAAACGCAGCACTTGTCCTGTTTTCATTGTTGTAGTTAAAAATGAATGAATACAACGTTGTTTTCTGGGAAAGTCGAATGTTTCAATATCTTGTCTATCGGTATCTTGATGGCCTTTTAAACCAAACTTTCCAAAACCTAGGTTTACATTCTCGGGACTCGGTGAGCCAGGCTTACTCAGCGTGTGCAGCTCTTTGTTGTTTATTGCATATATGGACCCTTGTAGGAACCCTTTGTTTATCAGATCTGTGCGCTACTTCGAGCTATAGCATCGGTCAAATGTATCTAAACCATTTGAAAATAGTAATACAATTCTTGGTGTGCGGCGAGATTGCATCAGATTTTGCATATTCACTGATTGTTTTAGATTTTAATCTTTTTATCCACGTGGGTCTTGAAAAGCATGAACCTCCCGTAATCAGCCCAAATTAACGCGTTTCCTCAACATTGATGTTTCCAAACAATACATATGCTGCTGGCACGTGCTGATAGTTTTTAATTCCAGCCCAGAATGATACTGAAAAAGTTGGTATTAAAAACATGATCTCAACAAAACAATAGTAATCGATATGTTAGTACAAACTTTTGAATAATAAATTAGTACCATCTAGCTAAAGCTCAAGCGTACTCATGTTACGTTTACCCATTGGCTTGGTACAAACCCATGTAGAAGCATACATGTTGATTCTATCGATTGCGAGTCCACTTTTGCGGATTGCTGCCGGCTTGCAGGAGTACCCATGACGCTCAAAATTTTCGATGTACCAAGGATTTGTGGACGCAGATCTTATAAGAACACGACCACCAGGAGAAAGCGCGTTACTCAATGCCTCAATCTCTTCATCAGCTTCAGTACCTTTAGCATTGAACCAATCCATGTGGTCCATCAAAACGGCCACAGTAAGCGAATGTCTTGTAAGCCTTGCGAATACGTCATTCAAGTAGTCTGTGTGTATTCTGATATTGTCTAACGGAGAATTCTTGTCAGTGAATCGTTTGTAGGTTGACTCATTGAGATATTCTGGACAGTTTGCCTCAGAGTATTTCCCTTTCAGTGTCAAATAATAGAAATAGTTATCGGTTGATATAAGGGAGTAATCGATGACAGGATCCAGAGTATCAGTAACATATTTGATGACTGATGATCCCATTAATGAAGCCTGATTTGCAGGGACCCCTAATGCTTTCCACAGAAAGATTGGGTTTCCAACAAGCAATCTGGATACAATCGGATTAAACAAAGTTGGTTTGATTTTAGTATCCCAAATCTTCTTCTGTTCTTCAATGGTTGATGCTTGACAAAGTTCATCTACGTCATCAGAAACTCCACAAATTTTGAAGACATATCTAGCCATTCTAAGTGCCCATTTGGAGAATCCAGTATCGTATAATCCTCTACCACTCATATCAAAAGTCTTATCACCCTTTTTGTACCAATACTGGAAAGCATTGGACGACATATGAGGAGCTAACTTGGTTACAAGTAGTTCCTTAAACCCTTCAATTTTGCCTAATCCAAAAATCTTCCAAATCTCCTCTCTCTTGAGCGATTTGAAAGCAGCCAGTTTCAATTCCATTAAATGACCTTGACATGGATTCAAATCGACACCATGAATTCGTCTGGGAGGATTTGGGAGAGATGCGTAGGCTAAAAGATTGTCTCCCGCAGAAGTAATTGCTAGAACTGTATCTTCAGAAGAAAGCTTCAAGATTTTTACATCTTCTCTAGGATCTTCCCAAGTAAAGGCATAAATGAATTGATTGTCAAATTGGTGATATTGGGGTCTTAGCTCGTCATAATAAACACGATATACATCGTTTTGATAATATATTGAAGGATAAGGCAAATTTCTATCCTTGTTCTCCATGGCGGCCTCGTGGCCCTTACTCTTAGCGACTTTTGCGTTTGGTAACACATCCTGTGGTACCAAATAAGGAGACTCTGTTGCAAAGGCATTAACACGATGTAGCAGTGCAGGTGATCTTTTCTTATCACAGCCTAACCAGATATAGTATGGAATTCTGCCCAATTTTCTATTTGAAAGATTCAGTGATTTTAAAGTACCAAATTTGTACTCCAGGTAATCCCTTCTAGCTGGATCTAGAAACACCCTATCAGCCTCAAACCAGATTCTCCAAAAAGTTCTGAATACCCATGGAATATGTCTATCTGTCATTCCACCAAGGGTATTGACTCTACCCATTGAAGTAACCTTGGATTGAACACCGAAATCAACACAAGCAATTATACCATCCTCATCTAAAAACGATGCCACATGGTCAATTGCTGAATGAAAAGCAGGTATCATGGAAAGAGAATAAGAAAACGTAACTAAATGAGCGGTCTCATGGGGAATAGTAAACGTACACGCATCTGCTAGTAAGCAATGAACGTTTGTCCAACCATTTTTTGCAAACCGTTCTTTGGCAACCTCTAACAGTGAAGGGGAAAGATCAATCACGTATATAGCCTCAAAATGTTTATCTAGAGGTAAAATAGCATTCATTTGTTCAACGTTATACCCTGTTCCCCCTCCAACATCAATCCATACAAGACCAGAGCGTTTTTGGAGGTGGGAAGCAACAATTTTCAAACATGTCTCTCTACCTTGTAAGAGAGTGGTTCTTGTTGCATCATAGATTTTTGCTTGGGCTTGATAAAAAGATTCAAGTGCTTGTTGTTGTGGTGTCCCATTTTTAGTCGATTGAGCGGTTGCTGAAAAAGGCTTAACAAAGCAGTACCAACCAAACTTCAAAAGAGTCCGATATTTCTCACTGTAAAAAGATACAAATAGAGTAGCTATCAGTCCCGCAATCAATGTATAAGTGGTATACAATGTTAGACTATCCTTAAATTGTTGTGTCAAAATATCAACCTCCATTTTGGAAATCTTTACTCCCCTCGATCCAAATTGGTTTAACAACTGAGCTTGTTAATTGTCACACAATCACTCTTCAACTAACACCTGTTGAATGTATCTGTTGTAGTTGAATACACCTTCTCAAGAATGAGTAACAAATGGAAATAATGAACAAAAGACTTTTGCTCCCCTTTTGTACCTTTTTGTTTTCCCTCCTTCTCCTTTATAAACCCTCTTTCCTCTTTAGTCTTTTTTCCCAATACGAACTTTTAATTCCAACGTTCTACGTTACGACAGTCTATTGGAATTCCACTGCATGTGATAATCCACGCGTTTCGTTATATATAGTATAGTTAGCCTGCTGCAAATGGAAACGCGTCTTTATGTTGATAAGACTGTTTGCTTTATTGCTGACGTAATATTTAGAGGGAACGTGGGTATTTTTTGAGTACATCATTATTATAATTAGATAGGCACGAGGGCAAGCTGATAGAAGTGGCTGATGATACTTTAAGAGAAGTATGTTAGTCGAATGAATTTACTATTGTCGTGAAGACTATGAATATTCATCATAAATGTTGATCCTGCGATGAATGTGATTCAGGTTCAATGATAAGGGTCTCGGAATAAAATAGGAGCGGCATTTCCGGTACACATTTTTTGGGCAACTGACAGCGAACAGGTGAAGAGCATTTATATAAAACTAAGTGACGGATGCGATGACGTTGAAATGACAGATCCTCCACCAAGCATGCACAATGACCACTTCAAAGAAGACTGTCTATGGACTGCCCAAGCCAAGGGCTGCGTACTTTCCTACTAGCGAAGATTCTCCTTTATTGGCCAATAAAGTTTTATATGATTCTATTGCAGATACAGCTGCAGATGGAAGACGAGAGTTAATTGAGAAACTTGAAATTGCCCCAAGAACTGGTCTTGCTTGGAAGGTACCGAAAGGACATGTGTGTCGTATTATTACAATTGAAGGTGCTCAGGTCGGAGATCTCAATCTCTGGTCGTTGGGTAATCCAAGAGAGCGTTTTTGGGCTTCTAGAACTAGACAGCTTCATTCAGCTCATGTTTCGGTGTATGATAGATTATGGTCGAATTTGCCATACCTAAGACCTTTAGCTACAATTACTGCTGATTCGTTAAGTCATAGGGGCCAAGATGAATGGGGTGGTTCGTTGCATGACTTGTTGGGAACAAGATGTGATCCATATGTTGATAAGCTTCTTTCAGGGAAAGATAATGACTTTCACTGCCATTCCAATCTTGTTCGCGCAATTATGCCATATGGGTTAACGGAATTTGATGTTCATGATGTTTTGAATGTTTTTCAATTGACCGGGTTGAATGAGGACGGTCAGTACTTTATGGAAACATGTCCAGCTCAAAAGGGTGATTATTTTGAATTTTTCGCTGAGACTGATCTTTTATGTGCATTATCTGCATGTCCTGGTGGAGATTTATCTATGTGGGACTGGGGTGAAGGTGAAGATGTTGATATGAGTGCTTGTTGTAGACCACTTGGTGTAGAGGTATACCGCATTTCAGATAAAACTGTATTGAATGATTGGTCTGAATCTGTCCCTGTGGATTATAAAGGTTTACATGGTATTAAGATGCCAAGTTCATCTAATTAAAATATCAATGAAATTTTTGACCATATTAAAACTTTTTATTAACTTGTGTATTGTTAAGCTATGGTAGATTAAATTCATGACCAGAATGATTGTTCGGCCCTTGTCATCATCAATCAATCGATTCATCGGTTTAGGATGTATGAGACAACAACCAAGATGTTGTTTCAAAGGGGTTTTGTTACCTGGATTAAGGATGAAAAGTACAAGTATAAGTACCATTAAATTCAAGGAACCATTTAATAAACGATTGATATATCCATATACTCAGCAACGAGGAGCTGCATTTTGGAAAGTCGGTACGAACTTACAGTTGTTGAGACGAATAGTTAAAGACTCGGGAGGGAGCCAGCTGAGGTACCGAATTGTTTTGTTTATTGGGCTATATTTGATATTGAACTTTCTCTTCAATATAATGATGGCTGTCTTAGCTAATATGTATCTTGAAACTATACAAAACGTTAGTTGGAATTTTGGGTTTTGGGCTAGCAGTGAGTTCAAGAATGGAGTCGCTAATGAGGTGATCAAGAATAATCATAAAGCTGCAAATAAGTATTATTTGTCATGTCTTAATTCTCTCGCTAAGCAAAATGGCCTTGATGCTGAAAATGATGAAGCTGTTTTGCTTTCAACAAAAGAGTTAGACAAGTGGATATATGAGAAAAATGACGTACAGTACGTATCGAGCTACTGTGATCTGCTATTAAGATATGCTATGACGTTATACGATGATGATGGACACCAAGTTAGTTTTTTCTTAGCGCAGACATTTGGGTTGATTGAACACTATGAGAAGAGTACAAATAAGCGTATTGGATCATATGGGTTGAAGAGCAAGGCTCTTCGAGTTTACGCAGATATTTTGAAGGGTATGGAAGCACCATTCGATCAAGTGGAAAAAGTGTTGCTAGATGCAGCTAAATTAGTTGAGGTGAATGAATACAAATCCGGATCGAACATTTCAGATCTGCTGGTTGTACCAAAAGAAGAAATTTGCTCAACTAATCTAGCCAGTGTATTGCTGGATCTATGCTTACTTTACTCATCTACCAAGGATCAACAGCATCTTGATAAGGCACTGACAAGTCTTGTATCAGTGTTGAGGTCCATGGAGCATGAACAAAAATTCTTGGAGATGGATATGAATTCAAACTCATTACTCAAGCAAACTGATGAAAAACGTCTAATAGAGGTTAAATTCGAAATGATTCCGTTGGTCAAGCTACAAATCAGCGAGATATTATGGTTCAAAAAGTCTTATAATAAAGCTATTGAATTTGCTAAGGATTCGTCCCACATGTCGAGCTTCCATGCCGAAGACAACTTCAATTGTGCAAAGATTGCTAAAGTTGCATTTCAAAATTTAGCCACAATGTTTAAGAAAATGGGAGACGATGAAACCTCGGAACTGTGTGCAGAAAAAGCCAAACAAATAGAAATTCCTCTTTCAGCCTTTGCCAACTCTTCCACAACCGTCAGAAACGCTGTTCTTTCTCACTACTTTGGCCCTTGGGGTCGGTTTCTCTTTCCATAATCTTGTATATATTGTCTTGAGTTTCCTAATTGGGACAGATTTTCTATTTAAACCTTTCCAGGCTGTGCAAGTAATCTTGTAGACTTACTTAGCTTTACTAAGCCAAGATGAGCAAATTATCGTCCACGAATTACAAAGACTTATAAAACGGCCTGTAGAGCTGCAAAGAGGCGGAAATGAGTACATTACGCCATATACAAGGTAATGGTGTCTATTTAAAGTGAGCCGATTCCTTTTCAGCTCAACTTGACATCACTTTATTTCTTAATATTTATCATCAAATCTGCTACCCAAAATGGTTGAGTTATTTAAAAGAGATGTTATGTACAAAGGGCTTCATTGTCTTGCTGATGCGGACTCTGAGGAGTACATGGAGCTCAAAATGGCTTCACAGGCAGCCGTTCCCTGGGCTGCAATGGCAAACTATGGGAAATATGTCACCTATTTGCTTGTCGTTATCACATTGCTAGCTGTTATCAAAAAGTATATCTTTTCTAACTATGAAGTTGATAGAACTCCTGATTCGAGCACGAAACCAAACATTTTTGAGAAACTAGTTGCTCTTAATAGATATGTCTGCTATAGAAAGCTTCCAAGCAATATTTGCAAGTATTTGGGGTTACCGGTTTCATTAGGATCGTTATTAATTATATTTGCGGTTGCTCTTTATTCATTATGCTATTGTTTTATACCGCATCCTTATTACAGGGGGTGTGCTGGATTTGGATCCCCTCCACTTGCAATTAGAGCTGGATTAATGTCAATGGCATTTATACCTTTTATCTTCATTATGTCGGGTAAAACTAATATTATTAGTTTACTTACCGGTATTAGTTATGAAAAGCTAAATATTTATCATCAATGTGCGTCCATCCTGTGCTTGTTCTTTGGTTGGGTTCATACTATCCCATTCTATGTCAAAGCGTATAGAGAAGGAGGCTCTTCTAATGTTCATGCTGTCTATTTAACGAATGTTTTGTGGATGAACGGGATACCTCCCATTATATTCTTGACTCTGCTTTGGTTAGGATCGCTTCATATAGTGCGCAAATACTGGTATGAAACATTCATCAGCTTTCATTGGATCTTGGCCGTTGGATTTTACATCAGCTTGTATTACCATGTCTTTGGCCTACTTAACGCAGACAAATATTTGATCGCAACTATTGTTGTCTGGGGTCTTCAATTGTTATATCGCTGGTTTGTCAGGGGATACTTCAGACCAGGTAAACGGTTCATGAAAGTATATGATGCCGATTTGAGAGTATTGTCATTGAATGCGGAGAGTAAAAGTTTTGAAGTTGTCATCAAAAATAACGTCAATTTCAGATGGCATCCTGGCCAGCATTTGTATTTGAAAACAATTGGTAAGGATATTATTCAAAGTCATCCGTTCTCCGCCATTCCTTGTCTGAGATCAAACCAACTTGGAGATATTAGACTGATAATTAGGTCATTTTCAGGAATTACTGAGCGTCTTCACGCCTCACTGTCAGATCAAAGTAAAACTCGATTGAAGGTGACTGTGGATGGTCCTTATGGTGGTGTTGATAGAGATGTTACTAGATTTAATAATTTGACATTATTCGCGTCAGGTTCTGGAATTACAACGGTTATACCATTTGTTACTCAATATTCACATTTGATCTTGAATCCAAAGATTTGTCTCAACAAAATAACACTGCATTGGTTGGTCAAAAATGAAGATAATCTATTATGGATCGAGGATGAATTAAAGTTCCTTATTGATAACTTTAAATCACTTTTAGAATCAAAACAAGTTATCCTCAATGTCTATTCCTGTTCTGGGTCAAATCTCACACTCTCCAAGATGGACCCAATAACAGAAGAATCGAAGTTATCCTCAGAAACCGATTCATTGTCCTCAATAGACATCCAGAAATTTGTAAATATCTTCAACTTCAAACCAAACGTCTCTCAATTGGTTAAGGAAGCACCCTTAGCTAATACGAACTGCTTCATTAGTTCGGGTTCGGAATTTTTGAAACGACAGGTTGGCAACTCTGTCGCAAGACTGCAAAACAGGATACTAGCTGGTGGTAAGGTTAGAGAGGTTTATCTTCATACTGAAGACTTCAGTTTCTAGTACATAGTTTGTGGCTTATGTAAGATATGACATAACTTATTTTTTTCGACCAAAATATAACATAGTTTTAGTTAGACCAACAATTGTTGAACAAAGCAGCATAGTTTAGTCTGTACTAGTTAGCAACATGACGTCTGGTCAACAGACACTGTCACTCAATGATCTGACGTTGAAGAAATTAATTGAGATAAGTTTGAAAAGAAGCTTTCATCCCTTAACTTTCAGCAAGTTATTCAATGAGTATAAGCACAAAAGTTTGCCAGAGCATGAACATCTAAATCTGTTACCGTTGTTTGAGAATTGCAACGATTCGCCGCTACAGTTGAAGTATATTTATGAGATACTAATACAGAATGACTTGAGCAATAGCTTCACTGATATATGTGCTTTATTCTCGGAATATATGATTAAGCTGAACGCTAATGATCAACTAGTTATAATGATATATTTTAATCAATCGTCGGCAGAATTTCCTTGGAACAAGCTCGCACTTAAAAGGGAGTTCATAAGAAGCTTTTCAGGCTATATAACAATGGTATTAGATTCGGATGTGGAGTCTTCAAAAAGCTCAAAGTTAGTTTTGATGCTTGTTAAATTTGTTAGAAATCTGTTGCAGGCTTCAAAAATAATTGATGATGAGTTTAACCAAGTCATAGTTAGTGTTCTGGAAACGCTTAAAGCTAAACGGTTTGACTCATGTTATGACTATTTGAATGGGTACTTCACTGAATTCAATTACACATCTGTTAAGAAGGATTATCAGCCCTCTATTACACATTCACAAAAAGAATCTGTAATTATCCATGGCGGAACTAAATCATTGAGGTTGAAGAAAATGATCTGGTTATCCTATCAGGTTAGTGTTTTATTTGTCACCAATAATGAAGTCTTTATAAAGTCATTCAAGGGTCTTTTGAACCTTTCAGCTGTTTCGACTTCTGCTACAACGTCATCAATAGTTTATGAGCTGATCACATCATTATTTGATTGCCTTGACTTAAGTGGCGGTGATACGTTTGAAATTTGGAGTTGCTTTATTTTGACGAGATTGCCTTTTATTCTTAAAGCACTTAATTTGAATCAACTGAAGCTTGCCAATAGTTTATCTAATTCACTTGACGCGGTGGATTATTCTAATCATAAAGACATAGTATCAAAACTTATTAAGAACCTTGTTTCATTAGAGCTAATCAAGGGGGATGAGTTATCAAAATTCAATCCAGACTCATCAAATACGACGGACATTGAACCAAAAATAGACATGGGATCATTTCAAGCGACCTACAATTCCAAATTCCATGAAATAAACCCCGAGTTTGTTTCACTAGAAGAATCCGATGTTTCTTCGTTTATTAATGAAGTAAAAACATCAATTCAATCAATATGTTCATTCTCGCAGCTATGCACTAGCTCTATCCAAAAGTTCATCGAAGAAAATGATACTTCGAGGTTGAAGAGGCTGTTGACCACATGCTTGTTAGACCAAGAGATTTTCTTTGCCGTTGTCTTGCATGGCTCACCATATGAATTCATTAAACCTTTAATTGAATTTCTTGATACATCAATTGACAAGATACCTGAAACAAAGCAAGAAAATAATGATCTAATGATGGACATTGATATGAATGGAGCAGATACTTCTGATGTCCAAGAGTTATACTCTGATTATGGGTCTATTCTGGTATTTGTTCAAGTCGCAATGTCCTTCTTTAACTTGAATGCTGATGATTTCGATAAATCTAGCACGATCAAAGTTATCAACAATAGAGATTATACAATGAATATAGAGCATCTGCAAAATGATAGCGTTGACCAAACGAATATAATTGGGGTTTGGATAACATCATTGTTTGACAGCTCGAATTCTGATGGTATTTCAGACGACCTAGTTAAGAAATGCTCAGTTCAGGACTTCTATTATATCAGCTGTGAGATCTTTTCTCAAGCTATAAATGCACTTGAGTTAGGATTATTAGATGAGGAATCTCTTATAAACGGTTTGGAATACTTTTATCAACCATTTCTCATATACACTCTGAGTGGCATCCTGAGATACTTGGTTAATCACATCTGGTCAAAAGGCCTTCAAGATGACATTTCAACTGTTGTGAAGATACTGGAAAAGTTATGTTTTAGTGAAATTTCAGGAGAAACTAAAATTCAACGAGACTTGATTACTAAAATGGTGGGCACTGACCTTTCCAGATCGCTTTCGAGATTTGATAAGAACACCCAAGTCAAGCAATTCATCGCGAAATTGCAAAATTATGAACCCAAAGACACTTCTGCTCTTTGTAACGCTATCAATTTCTTTGTTGATCCAGAGTCAAATCCCAAATTCGAACTTGTAAAAGTTCACTATCAGGTTTACAAATGTGCAGGAAACGTGGATTGGTTCTATGATCAGCTAGTCAGCCTATTGCAGGACCATGCACAAACACCGCTAATGGAAAACTTAAGTTACGACATCATCGCTATTTTAATAATCAATTACGCTCTGTCGAAATCAAAATCCAACTTGAAGCAATGGCCAGCTAGTTTAAGTGCGATAACAGAACACAAGAAGAGCGATGAAATAATATACAACCGTACTGGCGTCAAGGATATCAAGATAGAAGGACTTAAGGAGAAAACGGTCGAATTGGAGCAAGCTCCGGAGGACAATAAGTATGGAGGTGATCTGGCTTTTGATTCCAACTTTTTCGGGTTTATAGAAGAACCTGAAGATGATGATGAGGAGAATCAACCCAGCGAAGACAAAATGGACATTGATACAAAAAAAGAAGAAGACCAAGTTGGCTACCAAGACCCTTTCATCTCTAACATTGTCATTCTGATCAAGTCCAATGGGAATGTGGTTGTTAACAACCTGGTGGCTAGTATTCTCAATAATTTAAGCAGTTTCTAATATAATTCGACGCGTCGAACGACTTGGGAAAATATTCTCCATCGTCTAAAGATGCCAAATTTGATCAAGTGGAGATAACTAAATATATCTAAAACAACAAGGAGGTTGGTTCTCTTGCTATTGAAACAAAAACCTTTCGATGCACCAGAAATGTCGGGAGTTATACCCGCAATAGCATTCCCTGAGGAGTCCTCAATAGTCATCTCAAGATATGACCGGCAACACAAGACATTGAGGTTCTTGATAAAATTGCTGTATTTATCAGGCTACACTCTTACGGGTATTTATTTAGTTGCTATATTTCTGATTAAGCCATTGCTAAAGGTTAGTTATGAACGCAGAATCACGTTTTCCAATCATGTGTATAAGAACTTGAGCGAAGTATACTCCAAGATCTCCAAGAAGGTGAAATTCATTCCGTCGGTTGAAGTCAATTATATGGGAATTTTATATAAAGACTCAATGTGCTCAACCGAGATCACAGAAGATGAGGAGAAGCAAAGTTCTTTGACACCGCTCAGAACAAGACGGAGCTTGGCATTGTACGGTGAAGGTACAAAAGAAGTGAGATTTTCCGATCAAACTGCCAAGACAGACTTGAATGAAATGAGCCTTGACTCCACTGCTAAATTATCGCAACATCTAGAAGACTTAAAGGGCTCATTAAAATCACTTGATGTGTCCAGCTACAAGACTGTTGATAACCTAACGTCGTTTGGTGGACGTCTACCGGCCAATGAAATAAGTGAAATGCATCCCTTAATGTTTCAAGTTAAACAGCTAAAAAACTATCTCGAAATGGTTAGTTCAGATCACCCCAGAGATTTTATTTTTAAGCGGAAGCCTACATTCACAGGCCTTCAATCAGATAAGAAGAATAGCTTGAATATTCTTGATGATGTTAATGATGAATTGAATGACTTAAAGAACCTAATTACAAGACGTTAATATACATGCTGTCCTCTCTATTAATAATCTTCCTTTGATTTTTTTATTCGAGCTTCGTTGAGGTCATCAAACTGTTTCTTCAGCCTGGCTAATCCATTAAGCCTATAGTAATCGGAAAGCTCCTGCTTGAAAAAGTACGGTAACTCCATATTGAGCTCTTTCTCTTTGGTGTCGAAAAACTCCTTTAATTTTCTCTCTATGATGACTTGCTCTGTAATCTTCTTCTGTCGCACGGTCCATTTCTCTTGCTTTTTTTCTGCCTCTTGAGGTGTTGGTTTCCATGTAGATTTAAGTATCTTGGCGATCACATCAGGAGAGACTTTGAATAGTTCTGCGAGCTTCTCTGTAGTGAGTTTATCTGGATACTGTGAATGAAGAAACTTGATCCCTTCTATGGCCTTCCGACTTAATGTCTTGCCTCTAGTACGCGGCACCTTTTCAGTCTCTTGAGTTCTCTTGAGAGCCTTCTCTTTCAAGGCGTATTTGTTTCGCATGTATTGAGGTAAGGATTTTAGACTCTTCCAATCAGCAGGCGGCGGTTTTATGACCTGGTGCGGCGTCTTTGGTTCAATCTTATCCAAAAGAGCAGTGTTCTTACTCAGAAACTCTCTCCAGTCTCTTTTATTATACACTTTACCTCTGAACCCTCCAGGCAGCTTATCCAAGTCAGGAAGTACCCAAGAATCCGCCCGCTTCTTGCTTGCCTCATTCAACCCAGCCTTGGTTGTGCAAAACAGCCTTCTCGCATAATAATGCACGTACATGGTTGGTTATGATGAATAGCCAGCCACCAACTGGATCATCAATAGTCGATGCACTTGATTCAATTTTTAAATTTCTTGGCTCTGTGTCTGACCCACAAAAAATAAATTATCTTAGACCGGTTATAATCATAAACGAACAAATTATTTGTTCTCTGGTCTGATAACTTTATCACGTAATTCAAATTTTGTTGGTGTGTATAGATGTCGATTTTCAATTTATTTTGTTGCAGAAGGAGCAAGAGGTAAATAAACAAAGGGCAAAAACAAGGTGATAAACCAAATAGCTCTATAGGCTTGGAATTGGACGGTAGCGTGTCTTGTATAACTCTCTATTTGCACAACTAATGGCACATAACTAGACTGACTGCAAAAGAAACGAGACTATTTGAAAATGAACATAATTAAACGATTTTTTCTTAATAGAAACAACGACAACAAAGACGAGTTGATTTTAATTCCATCTGGACAGTTATATCTTATCAGATCTCCAAAATCTCCAAAATCGGAAAATGAGTGTCTTTACAGTAACATTGTTGTTTCCATCAGGGAGACGAGCATGCCATTCTGTTACCAGCTGAGCATTCATAAAGCGAATCCTGATAATACCGAAATACTGGATGATGATGACTCGGAAGATGACAATAATGAAGACATATTTGAATCTGACTCAACGTGCCTTAAGTCGTTTCTGATTGACGAGAATCTTAAATTCTGTCTATACGAGAAGTACAACACTTATGTTATAACGTGGAAGGATCTCGACGGCGATATTGGTGATATGTTTGAATTTAGAATAGACCCGTCGGTCTCATTCAATTCGATTTCTCAGTTCATGCTTGCGGTATACAAATGCGAATATGAGATTAAATATAAGAGATCCAGTCTTGATCTCTCATTAGATGATGTTCAAGAGTTTGTTCACGATAGGGATTCGATTTTAGATGATGACTCTGACTTAATTTCTTCGCTATCATCTGCAAATATACAGACTATAAGGTCAAAGAATGGAAAAAGGCCTGACTCGATATCTTATTCTGACTCGGATACTGATCATTTTGAGGATGCTAAAGAGGGGATAAATGAAGATGGCAAGGGAGAACTAATGGCCAAGGTTCCATGCAGATTGCTTTTATATGACGAAGGTGACCAAGAATACAAAATTCAATGTCACGATGCAACTGCTACAGTGACAGATATGGGATCATGGTGTTATTGGTTGGATGTTTCTAATGCAATGGAGAAGCAAACAATTGTTGCTGAAGAAGTCTTAGAATCAATCGATCCCGCATTTGACTTCAGTTCATTATCGTTCACTTTTAACTACAAAAACGGTTCCTTATTTGTAACCTGGGCGTTACAATTTTTCAGCAGGGGACTTTATGAGCAGTTTCAGAGAGAGTTCACAAAGGCTTTGGTTGAACATAATAACAAGAGCAAATGGGTTAGTTTAAAGGATAACGATCAAGATTTCTTGGTTGATGCTTTCAATGATCTTTCGATTAGCGAAAATGAATTAGAAGACAATGATGAAGAATTCGATGATTCTGATGAGGAGGAGCCATCTAATGGTAAATTGAAAACCAGTGTTGAGAAGGCCTTTAATGAATCCGAGGATGAGGATGAAACTGCAGATGCTGTGTTCAGGAGATATCATTCTGAAGGTGTTCAGAACGATTTGAAAATTGCTTATAGGGATGATCTGACTTATATCTCGAAAGATAACAAGCTAGGTGTGTTTAGAACTGGAGAAGAAAGTGAGCCCAAGTTTTATACTGCAATTGAGAATATTTCCAGCTCAAAGGATAAAAGAAAGAAGATCAGTCCAACTAATATGATGCTTCAAAAAGGAGACAGTATAATGATTATGCAAGATAAAAGCAACCCTAACAATCTATACAAAATGGATCTTGAATATGGAAAGGTTGTTGAAGATTGGGAGTTGAAGCGAGGGTCGAAAGAAGTGCCAGTTGTAAACTTTGCGCCAAATACGAAATTTGGTGAATTAACCAACGATGAAACATTTTTAGGTTTGTCTAAACAATCGGTGTTTAGAGTAGATCCAAGACTACAAAGCAAGCTTGTTGACTCTGAGTTCAAAGAATATAAAAGCAAGACGAACTTCAGTCAAATCGCCACCACAGAAGATGGATATATTGTTGCTTCAACAAATACTGGAGAAATCAAATTATATGATCAGTTGGGTAAGAATGCAAAAACTCTTCTACCTGCACTAGGTGACGAGTTTATTGGTCTAACAACTTCGGATGACGGAAGATATATTCTGGCCACTTGCAAAAGATATCTTCTTCTTATTGATGTCAAAATAAAGAAAGGGAAGTACAAAGGAAGTCTTGGATTTGAGCGTTCATTCGATAAAGATTCCAAACCATTACCAAAAAAGATCTCCTTAAGACCCGAGCATATGGCGTATATTCGAAATTTCACCGGTACAGAAATTGCTTTCACTAAAGCAAACTTCAGCATCAACAGAAACACCAAAACTAAGCAGCCAACATCAATAATCACATCCATTGGACCATTTGCAATAAGCTGGAACTTTAGAAAGGCATTGAAAAATGATGTCAACTCTTACACCATCAAAAGATACGACAACGATATCATGAAGACTGATTTCAGATACAACGATGTCAAGCGAATGATCCTAGCCTTACCCAATGATGTGTCTATGGTTAAACGCAGTGCGTTCAAAAATGCTGCTGAAGAGTTCAAAGTTGTTGAATCACCTTTTTAGCCAGAGGCTCTTTTTCATCTCATCAATAAATAGCTTCCTTAATGCATTGGCCTTCTGTGTTACAGAAGGCCTGAAATCGTATACTTGTTCTTGAATTGGCTTTTGGAACTTTGGAGGAGGGAGATTGTTTATATAAGCGTGAATCACCCTTACAAAGTGATTGAATGATTTTGATGAAATCAGCTGGAAAAGGTTAGTAAGCACTCACGTAAGCAGCATTAAAAAAGGTCATACTTACACGTTTATAAAGCCAATCTTCGATCATTATCGTTGCTTCGAAGCTAATTGTATAGTGGTATCATTAATCATCCTTTCAATAGTAGTATATTAATTATTTTTGAGCCATATTTTTATAAATATCGACGCGTCGAATAAAGCTCAAGCACGCGTCGATGACAAATATATCTATGAATCATCTGTAATAAAGTAATCTTAACTACTTATCAGTTAAAGCAGTCGGTTAATCATTTAATAAGGAGATGACTGCAACTAAAGACAATTTCGAATATCAGCTGAGTTTCCCAAAGTTCTTACTTATTGGAGACTCCATCACAGAAAGATGCAATCATCAGTACCCCATAGAAGACTTCATCTTGGATGGTTATGATCATGACGGTGATAAAAGCTCAAAGTCTGCTCCTATTGAGTTCAGCCTGGGAGCTCAACTTCAAAACGATTATCGTCGCCGAATGGATATCATAAACCGTGGGTTCTCAGGATATAACTCAAGCTATATGAAGGTTATGATTGAAAAGATATTGAAAGTCGAGCATGATATGTCGTTCAATAAATGTGTGCTAGCAACGTTGTTTTTAGGATCTAATGACGCAGCTACAGCTGGACCGGATTCCGTCGAATATCACCTGTTCATTGAAAACATGCGTTTCATTATTCAACAGATAACCTCAAGAGGTATCAAGTTGATTTTGATTGGTCCTGCTCATCATTATCCTGAAATATGGGAAAAACTCAATGTTGACGAAGTTGAAAATTTGGGTATAAGAAGAACGAATGAACTCAATCTCAAGTACTCAAATGGTATTGAAATGCTCTCATCAGAGTTCAAGTTACCTTTCGTAAATCTTTTCGAGGAATTCAACAAATATAATCAACTCCATGGTTCCCCAACTGCTTCAAAAGATTTGTTTTTAGATGGTATTCATTTCAACGGCCAAGGTTATAGAATTCTCTATAATCTCATCACTGAAACGATTAAATTGAAATATCCTGAGCTGTCAAAGGAAAACCTCATTATCAAAATGCCTTCCTGGACCGATTTCGATTACACCAAAGTGTCAAATATGCAACTGTGAAAAATCATTATATATATTAGAATCAATTGTATGAAAATGCAAGATTGGCTAGCAATTTAGCACGAGAGAACTAAAGTTTTGAGTGGTTCCGTGAAACACACGGAACACAATGAGCAAAAATGAATTGGACTAGAATTTTCTAGACTATGCATGGTTAGTTTATAAAGCATTGATATGATTATCTGTTCAAGACTTTCTCTGAGGATGATACTTGTAATTTGGAAAGCATTTAGCATGTATTTCTTTTTCAGATTCTGCTAAGGAAACAAACGTTTTCTTGACTGCTGTAAGTTCTGTAGACCACATAACTGCCACTATTTGAATCAACATATGATGGTTATATTTGTGGATACTGCAATGTGGCTTTAATTCATCCACTTTTGATGGAGTCAAAGATACTTCTAGTTGACGCAGAAAGTTTAGCTCACTTTTAGCATCATATGTTGAATACTTCATCTTCAGACTCTTGAAAATATATGATGATAGCGAATCGACCAAAGAAAGAAGGATGACTGCCTTCACCATTGAGGCCCGATATAACATAAATGAATTCAACGGCCTTTTAATATAATCTACTCGTTCAGAGTCAGGAGATGGTCTATCGGCATCTGGTTTCGAACTTTTTGTACTCTGCTTCCCAGATTTCTTAGTTCGTAGTGAGCTATTGGGCTGTCGAAAATATATCTCAAATTCCTTGATATTCTTAAAACAGGCGATTACTGAATCCTCATAAACAGAAAGACCATCTTCACGTCCAGCGTATGTCTTCGCAACCACTTGAAGAGCTCCTTCCGATGACTCTGTGAGGACTAACCCTCTATCGTTAAAGTGACTGGGAAATGAAGTTTGGTCCAGTTTCGCAGTACCTATAACTTTCGAAAGAATCCGAAGTTTTATATCCAAGTTCCTTAGTTTAAATAGCTTTATAACGCCTTCAACCTGATTAAAATCTAGCTTCTTGGCTGATGCTATCTCAGTAATCTTTTTGTATCTTGAGACAGAAAAGGGGGGTAACGGAATTCTCACAGACGATTTCATCTGTTTAGATATGTCTTCACATGCTTCCGTGACGTTAACGTTTGATTGATTTATTATGTTTGTAATAGATTCCTTTTTGGGTGGTTGAAACCGTCTTCTTTTGTGATCAGCTCTTAAAACATGAACTGTTTCTGGTCTTCGAATGCAATTTTTCATCTCAGTCTCTGAGGTATTCAAGGGTTCAGTGGCCAGTAAGTGAGTTAACAAATTTCGGCGAGCTTTTGATTCTCCAGCGTAGTCACTATCACGTGAAGATGATGAAAATGTTAACTTACTGTCATGTTGGAGCTCTTTTGGGAAAGAAATCTTGATAACGGAAGATTCTTGAGCTGAAGTTGAGGAATCCAGAGAAGATGACTCGAATGCACGCTTCAGGGGTCGGAAACGACTACCTGCAGAATTGAAAGATGCCGACTCTTCAGTCTGACTCTCAATATTAAGATAACAGGAAACTTCTGTGTCGTCTGTATCCCTAAAGGTTTCATGGTGAACTTCATAATTACAACTGGTACTGCTTATACCATTTCTTAGTTGGACCTTATGAACGTATGTCTCCCTGTTGCTTCCTTCTAGCTTTCTGCCTTTACGCCATATTGTCTGGTCATCTTCCTCTTCCTCCTCTTCGCTGAAATCGCTGACATCTTCAAGATCAAAAAAAGGAGAGAATTGACCTCTATGAGACTTATATGGAGTTACTTGAGGTCGTTTTGTTGGAATTGGACTCAGATTTGGTGATGATTGTACGTTGAGTCTCGAAGTAGAGCTTGAGTCGTACATAGAAGGATATTCGATTATTGGGTCAGAGGTGGGAATGTTCGGCATTGTGCACTGGTTTCCTTTTCGATGTAAATCTGACAAAGGATTAAACAAATAGTGACCACATATATTTGAAGATGAGTTTTGCTGGGATTTAGCAGCTTCACGTAACGTGGAAACGTCTGAGTGGAACCCTGGATTGAGAAATTTCAACTGCTGTCTTGAGTCGATGGATCTTCGAACTAACTCTTCGGGGGTTGATGAGCAGTTGTTAGATCCCAGTGATCTGGATAATGATCGGTTACTGACTTGTGGAGGCTCGGTTACAGGCGATGCTGAGTCATAAGAGTGTGGGATATCGAGGGTATCGATCTCAAGCACAGGAAAAACCGAGAAATTTGTGGGTGAGTAACTGTAACTATCATAATTCACCAATCTCACTGTCCGAGGAGTGCTGGCAAGAGAAGACTGTTGATCGAGAAGTTGATGGACTGAAAGGAAACCAGAAACAGGATCTGGATGATGATGGCGTTGAAATACAGGTTGTTGTGAACAGGGGGTAGATGATGAGGACATGGAGATGAACGGGATACCACGTTAACTCCGCGACCTGAACTATCAAGAGCACACCGTCTTGAGTGGTGATCAGTTGGTCGCTGAGTTGGGTATAGAGATGTAAAACTTGAGGGTGGGTTGATCTGGAGTTAGTCAGTTTTGTCGAACTAGTAGCGATATTGAGGGAAGGGGTACTTTGTTCTGGAACCAATGCCAGTGGCATTGTACCCTCTTTTATGTTTGTGATCCCTTTGGGGATCTGTGTTAACTTGATTGGCCAATCACAACGCGTTTCCTGTTTCACATGGAGCCCGGTCTCTCCTGCAAGATTCCGCATCTGCCATAAACTTTAAGTAGGGTAATCTGCGGGGCTTGTGACATAAAACAGAAACGAGAATCGCGACTGGATGGAGACTGCCAGTGCTCATGTTTGTGTAGACAGAATCTTCTGAATAATGTCTGATTACTTAGGTATAGTGGATCTGAACATAGTTGTGACATTGACTGACAGTTTGTTTGGAAATAACATGGTTTTCCGTAAAGAAAGATAAGAGGGTTACTCTCCAAATTGTCAATAAATACGACGATGTCAAAAGCTGCAGGAATGCTGCAGGTAAAATCCAAGAGGCAGGAAACATGATTGACGGGTTATGCACACCTTTGGGATCGATAGAGAAGGTTTGAAGGAAACTGGATTTATTGTGGGACACAATAGAGCATGTTGAAGATTGTCTTCTGGAACAAGGTGGAGTATGTTGAGAAGTTCTTTGAAACTGCTGAACAATTCCGGAGAGGAATAGATTGGACCAAAAGAGCTTACAGAGTCTACATGACAATAAGTTTCCCCCGAGAAGAATTTTCAGCTTTACAAGTTTTTGTCCTGTCCCACCAAATAGCCCTCTTTTTTCGCTAACTATGCATGAAATGAAATAATAAAGGGCAATAAACTGCATAGAGAGGTTATTTTTTTGAGATAGCTGATTCTAAAAATGGTGCACGGATTTCAATTACACAAGCATAACGTACACTTACCACTAACTTATGCTGCGTTATGACCAATGAAATGATGCACACTTTTTTCGCAAGCTCTGTGGAATGAAGAAGTTGTACAAATTATAGGTGTCAAGTATTGTTTATTCAATAGATTAAATAGAAGTGGAATTGGAACCGAAAAGTACACCAAGCAATGTCGTTTGTACTAAGAAGAAAGCTCTCAACTCTGATTCCTCCAAAGGTAGCATCTGCGCAGGTAAGTAGCTGACATTTATGCTACTGTTTGTTGTCTAATGTCAAGATTATTGAAATGGAGTAGCTCCCCAGAGCTATTGAAAGACTTGTTTCAATTGGACGTCAAACAATAGAGAGATGTAACATTGAGTACTAACATTCATTATAGAACTTGGGTTCCAACCCTGCTGCTAAGAGAATGCAATACATTGTATCATTCTACTCCAAACTACCAAGAGGTAACGCAACCTTCAAGAAGGCCTCCTCTCCAATTGGAAAGTATAGAGAAAAGTTCTTTGACACTGGTTCTGGAAAGCCTTTGCTGCATGCATCCTTGTTCTTCCTAGGATTGGGTTATGGATTAGAATACTACTTCCACTTGTCTCACCACAAGGAGCACTGATTAAACACATGGTTACAAATTGACTAACGATATCATTGTTCCTTTCCATCGACTTTATATTCACATAACTGCTTTGTTTGTATAGAAGTGAAAAAAACTGTCATACTTTAAATTATTCATGATGTTCTAAAAGCTAGCCTTGTCTACATACATCTAACATCTGGTCATAGTTTGTGAACTTCTCAGCGATCTTTCCGATCTTCTCACCATTTGCTTTTTCTTTCTCTTCAATAGCCAGCCAATCTTTCCAGTAAACCACAGGCTTTGATCTTTGTTTCAAAGCGTGTTGAATAAAAGCCCGGCCATCTTTTGGTTCAGGTTCTTCTTTCAGATCACTCCAGATCAATTCCGCCAACAATGAGCTTGTTAAAACCGACGTGTTTATAGAGCCTCGTGATCCATTAGCAATCCATCCAACACAATACGAACCTTCAAGAAATGAGCCATCAGGCTTAATGATTCTACCATCAACATTTGGAATTAATCCTTTCTTCGTGTCGAAAGGGATCTCTAGTTCGTCAAACTCGGCCATTGGTTCTCCTTTATATCCGATGGAAAGTATTACTATCTGATTCATTTTTGAGGTTATGGTCTTTAATGGTGTTATCTCCATTCTTGATTTGTCTGCTGAAAGTGAAACCTGGTTCTCTGAAAAGATCATCTCTTTTAGTAGGTCTCGGTTCTGAGTATCTGTCATAATTCCTGCTGGAGATTTGAGATAGTCTAGGTTCCAAGTTTTGGAGCCAGCGGGCGGATCTTTCATACAATATTTCTCAGCTAGTTGTATTCTTCTTTTTTCAACCCTACCTAACTTCATTTGATTGAGTAATGGTTCAAATACCTCTGATCGCCAGCCCGTAAAGTATATACCTTGATTCTTGAGATCCAACAACTCTCTGAATTCTTTGTTGGTGAATTTGCTTTCCAAAACACCTCTTCTTGCCACAACATTAACAGTTCGAACAGTTGATTTCTTCAACAATTCAAATGCTTGAGTAGTAATATCAGTCATTTTCCAATGTTCTTCTGGAGAAGCAAGAAGAATTCTAACGATATCTATAGCAACATTACCATTGCCTATAATAGTCACATCTGTAGTTTTGTCTAAAGGAGGGTTCAATGATTGATGTTTAGGTTCCCCATTATACCAGCCTACGAAGTCTTTTGAGCTGATCACGGCAGGATGGTCTTCTCCAGGAATTCCCAGCGTATTATCTGTGTTCGACCCATATGCATAAATCACAGAATTATAGTTGTCGTATAGCTCTTTTAGCTTGATATCTGTTCCAATGTCGACATTCCCAAAGAATTTGAATCTAGGGTCTTGCGAAGCATCATGGAACCTCTCCTGGCAACTTTTAACTTCTGGATGATCAGGTGCGACTCCAAATCGAACAAGTCCAAACGGACAGGGGTGCCTTTCAAACATATCAACTTCTACATCCTTGCCACTGCGTTTCAGCAGATCCAATGAAGTATAAAAGGCAGAAGGACCAGATCCAATGACTGCAATTTTTGTCGAGACAAATCTAAGCGATCTTCTGTTTCCATTCAAAGACGCTGCAAAATTCTTATATTTAACACCAAGACCAACCCTGTTGTATATATCTGTGTACAGATGTATTCGGATCGTCATTTCACTCGCCTGGGTCGACCCTTTGGCTATCTAATCCCGTATACAAACGATCACCTAGCCGTATATTAGATTTTGAGGAATGACTTATTTTTACCTTTAATTTTTCTCCTAAAAGTTTATCTACATCACATTATACTCAAGGTTCTTGAGGTTTACCAACGCTGGTGACTTCTCTTTGAACCTCTATCACGGGAAGGGCCGATGAGCACCAATTGATATCACGCATCTTGCTTCGGGGATCATTTCCGGTACATCTCGCTGATAAGCTGGTATAATCAAGTTCCTGTTTCTTGAACTCCCGGTAAATCGCATTAGTGTCAAAATCAACATAAAGTCGAGTATCGTATATCCTCACAAGCACATTGTCGACACGGATAAACAAGCGTTGTAATAACAAGAGACACGAGGCCATCACACGTATTTTTATGTTCAAAATCGAAATGCCATTGTCCCCCAACTCATCCTCATATAAAACCATATCATCATAAAATAAAATAGGATCTTGACGTTTTAACTTCGTTAGAGGGATGACAGCAGAATCATCTCTCGTAAATTGACCTTTGATAACAGATCCAGTGTAGTGCGAAGAGTAGGTCCAGTCATATGGCTTATACATTTCTAAAATGACGTCTTCGTTATTTTCGTGTTTCTCTCGACGACTATTAAACCATTTATCTGCATATGAAACCTGGATTAAGTTTGAAGGGTTAAGGTCAACAAGCTTCAGTGCATCTAAGGCATTAAAGTTGATCACAAACTCATCTTTGAACTTTATTTCAACAGAGTTGTTTCCAAAGATCATTTCTGGAACCGGAATGTTTAGTATTGATTCATATTGTTCAATCTGTTCAGCATTCAAAATGGGATTCCGACTAGTATACACCTCCCAATCTCCTATGGAGATGCTTGGAGAATTTGTGATTGGAACAGATGCTGCTGGAGATGGTATTATCACAGCTCCACAATGTTCACACTGTGGGTTACTACATCGCCCGGTGTGGCCTTTGGCTGGTATCTTTATTTTTGAAGAACGGCCTGAAGTTGATCTCTGCGGTGGCGTCATCTTGGCTTTAGCAGAAGGAGCTATTGCTGTCATATTTCGTGCAGGAAATCGTGAACTCGTAGTTAACTGGAACATTTCTCTTGCAGCACTGACTTCTATAGACTGAATTGCATTATACTTTGGCCAGTTCGATGACGCATCTTTTACAGGCTGATCTTGCAAACTGGAGTCAGTGTCTTTCTGACTGGAATTGGGTGGAGTCAAACCAGCGTCAGACTCTTTGGTATCTTTCATCACGGATATATGCAATCAACTCCGCCTCAAAATGAGATATATCCGTCTCTGGTTAGTCAGCACATGCACATAAACTTTTGAAATAGTCGTACTCATCTTGAAGGTAACAATTGCATATTTTAAGCACTTTGCTGATAAAAATTATTAACGTGTTTTTTTGACGGTTTATTCATGATGCAATAAATGAGCTGTTCATAGCATCTGGATCCACTACCACTCGCATAAACAAGCCTGTTGCAAACTTGATGATGATGGCTAGAATGCTACGTAAGTCGCCGGGTGTTTCAGTGGCGACCGTTCTACTGGTTTTGGTTGTACTCCTTGTATGTGCATCCAGACCATTTTCATCAAATCAGCTAAGTCAACCTGCTCCCCTCTCCGCAGGAAAGGCAGGCAGAATGGGGGCCCAGTTACCAGAATCTAATAGCGGGCTGGCAGAACCAAAGAAGGAAGTAATCCGTGAGCCATCAAGTGGGGATCAAGGTCTCCCCTTTATGCCAAAAATGGCGAATGAGACTTTAAAAGCTGAGTTAGGAAACGCAGCTTGGAAACTTTTACATACGATTCTTGCCAGATATCCAGACACTCCTACAGAGTCACAACAGAATCATTTGCAGCGTTATATTGAGTCGTTTGCACAAGTGTATCCATGTGGAGACTGTGCGAGACATTTTATAAAGCTTTTAGAGAGATATCCTCCACAGTTGAGATCCAGAAAGACATCTGCTTTGTGGGGTTGCTTCATACATAACAAAGTTAATGATAGACTCGGAAAGCCAGAATACGATTGTACCACAATCCTTGAAGACTACGATTGTGGATGTGGAAGTGATGAAAAAGAACAAGATGAGACATTAGGTGATGTCTCCTTGAAACAGCTTGAGGGGAAAGTACAAAAGAAGTCTGTAGATGATGATGAAACATTAACACATCTAAAGAGCATTCGTGTGGACAGCTTGGAAGACTTAGTTGCTGGTTGATGTTATGTTGGGCAGGTTACGGCTTTTAAATTAATTGTTTTTTGATATTGTATAGTATGAGGGACAAATCTGTGACTAATAGTTGCAACCGTTTTCGCTTAGAGAACGCTGGAGCATCGCTATAACCATCCTAGCTCTCTACGAATGATGAACTTTTAAACAGAAACCCCTTAGTACTGAACTGGAGCTTCATGGAATGGTGAGATTGTCTTGTGAACTTATACCGAGAATATGAGTCGGTCTCTTCATTCAAAAGCACGAAGTATTTCATATACGCCGTATGCTCCAGCATCAGGAACTTGCTCAATATTTTCACCAACATAAGCTCCTCTTCCAAGTTTTGCGGAAAGCAGCTTTGTTCCCTCGGCCCCAGCATGTGCTACCTTTATGGCTTTTGATATATCTTGGGATTTGGAAAATTCATAACAGAAAGGTATGAGAACATCCATAACAGTTCTGTCACCTTGTCGAGCCTTTGTATATTCACAAAGGGTGTTGATCCCCTCGGTGCAAGCCTGTGCAAATAACTGTTTTGTGTCCTGCTCTTGTTTTACTCCTTTCTCCAAGCTCGAGGTCACGGCTTTCAAAAAGATGTAAAGGATCGCTCCTAAGGTTCCACCCATGCTATCCTTCATCACCTTCAGAACACTAGTCAATGTCAGCAAAAGAGATCCGCTTTTGGTAAATTGATCTTCCTTCAATGCCTTCAAAATTGCTTCCGCTCCGATTCGTAAACCCTCGCCACAATCGCCATCGCCCATTTTTGTATCCCATATGGTAAGATCGCCTTCTTTCAAGATGATGTTACGGGCAGCTGTTTTGATTACCTTATCAAGCTTTTCTTGCTCTATGAAAATATCCTTCTCTATTTTAGTTTCAGATAAACCTTCATCATAGTGAGTAAAGCTCTTGATTATTCTTGATTCACCATCAAGTGGTCCAAGTGAAGACTCAAAATTGACCGGCCAACTTGAAGCATCAACTTTCTTGTCAAGGTATTCAAATATCTTCTCCGTAGAAAACTCATTAATGGAAGCTCGTGAAGCATTGAATAATGTCAAGGTGAATATCGGCGCATTAAAAGACGTCACAAAACGACCCTGATAAACTCTTGATATTTCAATCTGATAAACCTCTTTCAGCTGTTTCAGTGTTTCATACAGTATTGCTAAAAGCTCTAGTTCAGCAACACCGCCAAGATTGTTTAACTGTAACACAATCTTGTCACCAGATTCATATTGAAAAAAAGCTCTTTCCTTATCAGTTTTGTCCAGCAGCATCTTCAACATTCTTTCAATAAGCTCTTCGTTCGACGGAATATATTGGAGTTTTTCAACCCCAGGTTCATTATGAACACCAAGCCCAAGTTCGAGCTCGTTTGGTTTAAGCTGGCCCCAATCACTGGTCTGTTCATGAGTTGGGATATGAATATGGTCAAGACCTGCATTGATAGATGCAATGTTTTCATTTACACTTACTCCCAGATTATAGACTGTATCGATGTCAAACCCGTCAATGGAGCAAGCTCCCAAAACTTTCATCATAAGAGTAATACCACTCAAGGTACGACGGCCAACTATATCACTTCGTGAGCGAGGAACAGCCACGTCATCAGTCGTTCTGAGAATTCTGATCTTTTGGCTACCAAATTTTCCTATTAGCTCTTGAGATGCCATTCCGAAGTATAGGTTGTCACCAGTGTAGTTTGTAATCAGGAAAATAGTTCCTCCTTCTGAGTGAACAACCTTCTCAGCGGCCTCAATATTTCGATAGTTAGGTGATGCAAATATATCCCCTTGTACTGAAGCGGTCAGCATTCCGTCAGCAACGAAACCGTACCATCCTGGCTCATGTCCTGATCCGCCTCCGGATATCAAAGCCACTGACTTTCCATCGAATTTATTATTGAAAATAACTCTTTCATTATCTAGTAGTGACAAATTTGGATTTTCAAAGATAGCAGCTCTTAGCCCGTGGTTTATTAGACTGGATATGTCTTTAGGGAGAAAGTGCTTAGATGACATTTGATCTTTGATTATCTAGTTTTTCTTCCAGACCACACTGTAGGAACAATCTTGACACCCAATATAATTCCCCTCAGGAGAAAAACACCATCGTACTACATTTACCTAATGATACCGTACACTCGAATTTATAGTCATCTAGCACAAAACATGGAGACATGCTACTTAGTCTAATTGTTGAAACTAAGTTAAAAAAGAGCTCCCCTTGATTTCCTAATGGGGTAAACTAGGAGCGTTAAAATAACTTTTTTCGTTCCCTAAACTGAACTTCTGTTCAAGGAGAATTCAAGCCCCTTGAGGAAACGGGGGGCTTATAAATCATGCTGGCTGCTGTTTCTGGAAAGCTGATACCTAACTCATCTTATATGCTAGACACAGAGCGCTTTCTTATCAGAAATGACCGAGGACAAAAAGTTCAGAGTTGTAATTGGATGCGATAACGCTGGTGTTGACTATAAAAATGCAATTTTGAAAGACTTGCTGTCCAACCCTAGAATAGCTTCTGTTGTAGATATTGGAGTCTCTTCTTCGGAGGATACAAAGGCTTATCCATTAGTTGCCATTGATTGTGGGGAGAGAATAGCTAGGGGAGAGGCGGATAGAGGTATTCTTATTTGTGGGACGGGTTTAGGTGTTGCTCTTAGTGCCAACAAAGTTCCTGGAATTAGAGCAATAACAGCCCACGATTCGTTCAGTGTGGAGCGTTCTATACTGTCAAATAACTGTCAGGTCTTATGTATGGGTCAGAGAGTTATAGGGCTAGAACTTGCGCGAAGATTAGCCAAAGAATGGTTTACTTACACGTTCGATGAATCGAGTCCTTCCGCCAAAAAAGTCGCGGAGCTACAGCGATATGAGGAAAGCCGTATAGCGACTAAATGATCTTTTCTCTTTTTTAGTATTACGATTCATGCACACTGGCAGAGCAAACTCATCTAACCTACTA
The DNA here is from genome assembly GCA_003706095.2 of Ogataea trehaloabstinens. Classification (NCBI taxonomy): domain Eukaryota; kingdom Fungi; phylum Ascomycota; class Pichiomycetes; order Pichiales; family Pichiaceae; genus Ogataea; species Ogataea trehaloabstinens. The sequence goes on along the minus strand of PPKJ02000005.1, from coordinate 749,120 downwards.
TCTCTTTAAATGTAAAGTTATGTGTAGGGAGAAACATTTCACTATGTTTGACAGAAATTACTTGTATCACGGAAAGTGTCTGCAATCAGTTCACAGTATTGTGCTCTTCAACTGGAAATTCAACAAGTAACGGCTTTAACAGTTGCTATTCTTAGTGCCGCATGCTAGTTTTTGTGCTGGCTTGCTTTCCTTGATAATGTGGGGTTCTACGACAAATGTGGGGAGAATGTTATCATTAGCCGAAGCCTTACATCTGAAATTTGACAATGGTGTCCCTGGATAGACGGTATTCGGTAGCACAGCTTAATCTTCCTTTGCACCTCTATGGCGGTGATCAACTTGAGAAAATAACAAACGTACCACTTGCCCAAAAAGGTAACATAGCCCTGAGGAAAAAAATCCTCATGTGCGTCCACTAAGAAGTAGCGAATACAATAGAGTGTAGTCAAAATTGTGGGGAATGTCCCCGCGTGCCAAAAATAGGTTAAAGTTAAATCATAATTTATTGTATTCTCCAGTAAGCAAGACAATGCAATGATTGTCTTAAAAACAACACCAAATGGACACATTTTGTTGTACCTCGGAAAAAGATATGATATAAAAGCGTGCGGGTTTGCTCTCTGAAGTACAGTAGATATTTGGTGAGTTTCTGCTACTACAATACTGAAGATTGCAATGACAGGAACTAAAGAATTGGCCGAAGCAAATACAGAAAAGACTCCTTGTTTTTTGGGGCTGACTGGAGCCACTCTTCAAAATGTTGTTAGTGTCATGGCCTCAGTTGGATTTCTTCTTTTTGGTTACGATCAAGGAGTGATGAGCTCGTTGCTTACGCTAGAGTCATTCAGGGAAACATTTCCATCGATCGACACAAGTAGACATGAGGATGCAGATACTATACAAGGTGTGACTGTTGCAATCTACGAGGTGGGATGTCTTTTCGGAGCACTTTCGACTCTTTACTTAGGTGATAAACTAGGTAGACTGAAATGCATTTTCTTGGGGTGCAGTATTATGATTGTGGGAGCAATTCTTCAGTGTACTGCTTTCACCATTGGCCACTTGATTGTCGGGCGAATTGTTACCGGTGTGGGAAATGGAATCAATACCAGTACTATTCCAATGTGGCAGTCGGAGTGCGCAAGACCTGAGAATAGAGGGAAGCTTGTCATGATTTCGGGGGCGTTGATTACAGGAGGAATTATGATTTCTTACTGGATTGATTTTGGATTGTATTTTGCTCATGGAGACGTGGCATGGAGATTTCCACTAGCATTTCAGATTTTATTTCCTTTGATTATTATGCCATTTATTTTGAGACTTCCTGAATCACCAAGGTGGTTAATTAAGAAGAATAAGATGAAGGAGGCTCAATACGTCTTTGCTGCTCTTGATGGGGTTGCATTGGATCATCAGATCGTTATGGAACAACTAAGTGATGTTAAGAACTCGCTTCTTGAAGAACGCTTGGAAGGCGGTGACTCCTTCGATTACGGAAAGCTGTTCATCCAAGGTGAACATAGAAACTTTCACAGACTTGCCCTTGCTCTGTGGTCCCAAATATTCCAGCAAATAACAGGTATCAATCTGATCACCTATTATGCTGGCACAATCTATGAAACATACATCGGAATGTCTCCTTTGAAATCACGTATTTTGGCAGCATGTAACGGTACAGAATACTTTATTGCATCATGGATTCCTTTCTTTGTAATTGAAAGAATCGGTAGACGGAAGCTGATGCTTTTTGGTTCTATTGGTCAGGCTTTGACGATGGCAGCTTTGACTGGTTCCACATGGGACTCCAGTAGAAAAGATAATGATGGTGCTGCGATTGGTGCTGCAGTGCTTCTATTTGTTTTCAATACTTGCTTTGCAATTGGTTGGTTGGGAATGACTTGGCTTTATCCTGCAGAAATTACTCCTCTCAGTATTCGGGCTCCAGCAAACGCGATCTCTACTGCCGGGAACTGGTCCTTTAACTTTATGGTTGTCATGATCACTCCTGTTGCATTCAAGAATATTACCTGCTATACATACACAATATTTGCTGTGCTTAATGCGTTGATGGTACCTGCCGTCTACTTCTTTTTCCCCGAGACTGCAGGTAGATCTTTAGAAGATATGGATACAATTTTTTCCAAGTGTGATCCTATGAGACCATGGGAAGTCGTCGGAATTGCTGCAAGAGAACCATTCCGTAATCATACAAATGACTTTGAGAATGGGGGTCCAAATGTAGATGAGTCAAAACCCCGTGTAAAAGCTTTAGAGTTTGGGAGTTCTGATTCAAGCTAAATAGTTATAAGTTGATGAAATTTGTTATTTTTTTACAAGTTTCCTAAACACACATGAAAGTTCTTACACCTCGTCACTCCAGTACTCTATCAAGTCTCTGCATCTCCAATTCGTAGACCACCCTGTACATTTTTCCACATTCCTCAACGCGCCTAGTAGAATTCCGTGTTCGCTCTTGGACGTCAAAACGGTCCCGGCTACATACAAAGGTTGAATTGAATTGCAATATGCTCCATAGTCATTGTTTGTTACTGATATTCCAACTATCCTTTTGGAATGGTACAGTAATGATATGTTTTTTGCATTGGATTTCTCTCCCGACATTCCTATATCCAGTGAAGTTAAAGTAGTGTGCTTTAGTGAACGAGGCTTGTTTTGTAACATTAGAATGCAGCACATGTGGTACATCTGGTTTGAAGATATTGCCTGAGAATTGGTATAAAAGATTCTTGGGAATTGAATCTTCTCATCATAATACTCAAATGCTGGCCCAAAGAGCTCCGTGCATGTATTAGTCCATTGTCTCAACTTTATCCAAATGCTTATCCATTCTGACTTGAAGTGTTCGCCTTCGTTAGCGCCATAAATTAGGTTAACTACCAGAGAGCTTAGGTAGACAATTAAATTGGCATGCATCCGCTCGTTTTCAAATTCTTCTTGAACCTCTCCTATTGTCATTGAATCTCTAACCCAGAAAGACGGTGGAAGTATCGTTGGTTCTTCGCTAATAACTGAATGGCAAACATCCATTCTAATGAAAACCCAAAATGTAGCCCGCTCAATTTCGTCCTTTGATAGACCGGTGATATTGTAGCTCCGAAGAAGTAGTACGCATCCTTCCAAATGCCGTTTCCATTTTCTCGGATCTGAGCTCATCATTTCAACGACACAGAGAATAACACAGGTGGTAACTATATATATCTCGTTGGATGTATTATTGTAGGTTGGAGTCAGTAGTCTGAGCGATTGCTTATAAAGAGCTATTGTGACATCTTCAGGATAGTTTGGCAGTTTGGAATCCAGCCAGCGAGAAGATAATGCTAGAATAGCGTATTTGAGAGGAAGGCACTCCTTCATTTTCTGCGGGAGGAGTCTTGTCATTGTCTTTTCAACGTCAAACATATCAATTCCTGCACCTACTGAGTCCACAAAATTCTTCAGTAGTACGAGCTCATGCTCAATCTTTAGCTCACGTAATCCTTCCAGTTCGCCAACGGAAAACTTCTCGACGTTTATGAAGTACTCCATCAATACTTCCTTTGGCGGATGCTCAATAACTGGGATTGGGGTCATTTTTGAACTAGTGCTGAATGCATTAACATACATGAACTCACGGAGTATATCTGGTAATTCCAAAAAGTTGTCATCGTTACTTGTGTAGGGAGAAAAGTCACTAATATTCACTGGTTCTGGATAAAGCTGTAGCAAGGAGTTGAATTCCATAGGTTTATCGTTATCATTATGGTGCATTTCACATGCGGTAGTGTGATTATCTTCATAAACAGCCTTCTCAGGTAATATGTTTTTCATGTTATCATTATCAGGATTTGTAAGAACGTTGCATTTTGGGGCTGCTTGCTCGGGGCCTGTTTCTTTCACAGATGACGTTATATTGGGGGCAGAGGGTACTATCTGAGAATGTGAATCACTGCTAAGTGGCGAAGGAAAGAATAGTTGTTCGCTAATCTTAGACTCGTGGGAAGATGGGGACTGGAGCAAATTACAAAGGGAAGTAGAGCTTTTGGACACTGGAAAGTTAATTTCTGCATCATGAAAAGAGGATAAACTCGGTAATGCTTGAGGGTGAGAGTTGTGCGATTCGCTGAAAGTCGTCAGTTGCTTTCTATTGTCCATTCGTATGGGCTTCAGCGGATATTTGGTTTGCAGAGAGTGAGACTCACAGCTTTGGAAAACTTTGACGGTCGCCGTGCTTTTGACATTTCTTGTATGAGTTGAGCGGATAGAATTTTGAAACACATCAATAAACTCAGGCCATTCACAGTGTAAGTTGTTAGTCGTGCAGTATATGCATTTGATCTCGCCATTGAAACCCGATTTTCTAATTTCGTCGCATTTCTTGTGTTTGCTTCTGCAGGTCAGGCATCCTGTTCTTGTTCGCTTTGACTTTCGAGAGACCGCCTTTTTCTGAATGTTTGGTTTTGCATACTTAAGTGCAAACGGTTTATCGGTTACCCTATGTGGGGGCAACTTATCACTCATATCTGAGATCACTAGGTGAATAAAGTGGAAAATGTGCTTTCCTTCTCCAAGTGATTTCAATGAGTTGTTCCCTCTAATCGCTCCACTCTCAATTCTGAGGCCAACTAGCAATTTCTAAAATTTTTAGACACGCTTTCACCTTAATGGGAGTTATGACGACACAAAAATCAGATAATCCGCTTGCGCTATGCCCGATCTGCTCTCCACTTTTTTCCTGCGATATTTCGTGGGATAGACAAAGGAAATGCAGATGAACAATATGATCATCTGAATTGGGTTATTTAGACGATACTAAAATCCCCAACAATGAAATATTATCCGGCTGGGCTTCGACATAGACAGTCTCGAGGTAGCTGTGTTTTAAAGGTATATATACAAGGACCACATGAGTAAACCCTAAGTGGCGACCAGCTTAAAGAGAAATGAGGGAACTGTGCACGAATATGACAAGATCGATCAATCAAGAAAGTGGATCTGTAGCCGACAAGTGTTCTTCACCTGAAGATACCCCAACAGTCAAGATTGCAAACCTCTTTTCTTTGAAAGGAAAGGTTTGTGTAGTAACTGGTTCCGGCAGAGGAATTGGGTACACTATTGCAGAAGCTTATGCTCAGGCTGGAGGTGACGTAGCGTTTTGGGATCTTGAAGCCCCTCAGTCTGCCGCCTCCAAGGTTTCTAATTTATACAATGTTAGAGCAAGAGCATATGGTGGGGATGTTTCTGATCCTGACAAGGTTAACGAGATAATCAACCAGATTGAACAGGATTTCGGGACAATCGATGTTTTTGTCGCTAATGCTGGTGTTAATATACTATGCGGTGGCATTATCGAAGAACAAAATGATGACGGCTCCAGGTGGAAAAAAGTCATGGACATCAACTTGAATTCAGTGTTCTTTTGTTCGAGAGCGGTCGGGAAAGTCTTCAAAAAGCATGGGAAGGGCTCGCTGATATTTACTGGATCAATGTCAGGCCATATCATGAACATTCCAGTTCATCACACGGCATATAACACCAGTAAGGCAGCGGTTATACATCTTGCAAAATGTCTTGCAGTAGAGTTTGTGGGATTTGCAAGAGTGAATTCCATTTCACCAGGATATATTGACTCAGGTATCAACGACTATGTGGATCCAGAAATTCGCAAAGGCTGGCTATCACTTATTCCAATGAGACGTGAGGGAATATTACATGAACTCATTGGAGCATATCTTTACTTTGCTTCTGATGCATCAACGTATGCTACAGGTGCTGATCTTGCTGTTGATGGGGGATACACTATTGTATAATTTACCTTGCTTCTTTGAAGCCGTGTTTGACTCTGTTTGTGCAGTCTATTGACTCTAACAAATTAACTATATAGTTTTAGCAACATTCAGTTAATACTTTTCATCATCTCAGTAATGATCTATAAACCACAGAGTGAACAAGAGAACGAATCGAAGCCTTTCCATAAGTTGGTTAGTATGTCATTCATACTGAAGCCAACACAAATAAAAATATGCTTATGCCCGAGCACAGGGTAAACTACTAAATGCGGAAATGTAGCCATCTTCCCCCACACTTTTTTTCGTGGGGAGCTGCATAGCGTAATAAAAGAGGTGTGACAGAAACATATTCCTCAGCTAAGGCGCATAACAACGTTTACATTCCCTATTTGAGTTACACAAAACTCCCAGGGATTATTTCGTTCACTGGTCTTGATGAATAAGTTATAAAGAAAAGCTGAATCTCCCCAAAAACTCATCTAGGAGGTGCTCACTCTCAGAGCAGATAATCGACGTTAACTCAAAACAAAAATAATGACCAAAGCTTATTCATACCCTAATCCTTCACTCCAAGTAACTAAGGATCATCGTGTTGTTTTGGAGGAAGCTCCTATTGAAACTCCAGGAGAAGGGGAGGTTCTGCTTCATGTTAAAGCAACTGGTATCTGTGGTTCAGATATTCACTACTGGAAAACAGGTCAAATTGGTGAACTGAAGGTCTTGGGAAACTGTGTTATGGGTCATGAGGCTTCAGGGGAGGTTCTTGAAATTGGTGCCGGTGTTTTGAATGTTAAACCTGGAGACAGGGTTGCGATAGAGCCACAAGTTAGCTGTGGCAAATGTTCCTTGTGTGTTCAAGGAGACTACAATCTTTGTGAAAAGGTTGATTTCTTGAGTGTATATCCTTGTCACGGTACGATGCAAAGATTTTTGGTCACCAAGGCACAAGCAGTTTTTAAACTTCCAGATACTATGAGCTATGAGGAGGGTGCCCTTGTTGAACCTCTAAGTGTTGCTTATCATGCAATTGAGAGAGCGCAGTTGGAAATGGGAAGAGGTTGTCTCATCACTGGATCTGGTCCAATTGGTCTAGCTACGCTTCTTCTAGCAGATGCAGCTGGAGTCAGTCCAATTGCAATCACTGACATTTCTGAGCATCGTCTAAGTTTTGCTCAGAAGCTAGTTCCAAGAGTAAAGGTATACAAAATTGACACCAAGCTTTCTCCTTTTGAAAATGCACAAGAAATACGGAAGGTCTTCGGTGGGAGCGATGATGCTCCGGTTAAAGTTTTGGAATGTACTGGAATTGAAAGTAGCATTTTAACTGCCGCTTACTCTGTCAAAAGAGGTGGCGAACTAATCGTGGTTGGTGTGGGACGTGATCTAATAAACAACTTTCCTTTCATGCATCTATCTTTAGGTGAGATTGATGTTAAGTTTATAAACCGGTATCATCAGTCTTGGCCACCAGTTATAAAAATGATTGAAGAGGGAGTTATTGATCCTAAGCCGTTAGTGACGCACAGATTTCCTCTTGAGAAGTCTGTTGAAGCTATGAATATGTCTGCTGATCCAAACAGAACCAGCATGAAAATTGTGATTGAAGACAACGTCAAAATTTAGCCGTACTTAGTCACTCCTGATGCTCAGTGCTAGTTTCGTGCTCATATATCCAAGACTTTATAAACATGCTTCAAATGTGAAAACCAAGAAACCTCAATTTGACGTAAATCCAGAAAGTTGCGTTATTGGAAGGGCCACTTTGTAAACCTTGCAGTCTTCAAAAACTGCATGTAGTGCTGCCCTCATGGCTCAAAAGCTGAACGGTCCAGAAGGGTCTTCTCTTTGTGGCCATTTCATACTAACTAACAGATTTCAGGCGAAATCTTGAATATTAAATTATAAAAGAAAGTTAAGATTTGAAATGCACAGCAAAGGTGAAACTGGATCCGAGTAATCTCCCTGATACCTGATGCCGTACTTTAAGAAATTAAGCAGCTTGGTTTATGTAGCAAGTGTTCAAAGAAGGATCTTTCTGTGAGAAAACTCATCAATCCGAATGACAGCCACGTCAGTCGCAAGCTGTAATGGATTTCCACTGAGAATTCCGACCTCTCAAAAGCTTCTTTAAATCTTATTTGTCAGATCTATAAACGGTTGGTTGTTATTTCTCGCTTTCCCTTGGACCGTCACCTGTCCTATGGTCTCGTTCTTCATGTTGAATAATGAATGGATGCATGTCTTGGTGTTTTCCTACATAGTTAAAAGCGCTCAAAAATGACTCGGTGGCCAAGCTGGCTAAGGCATGCGACTGTTAATCGCAAGATCGTGAGTTCAATCCTCACCCGGGTCGTTTCATTATTTTTTACCTCAAACTGCTACTCACAAAAGAACCTTTACCCCTCTTTGAATAATAATCTAAACGGTGGTGGCTTAGCGGATGATGTCTTTAACGACACTGGCGCCGTCACAATAGCCTCAATCAGTAGTGCAAACTCATATTAACATTGTGAAGTAATAATATTTTATTGAGCCAAGTCAACTAATACCACAATGTTAATGGAATACCCTCGATCAATTCTCTTGTGATCTCTGCATCCATTGTGCAATGCCAGAGGCCGCGCGTCCTCTGGCTATCTCTTTAAGTTGAATATGCATGTATACCGTGGGCCTATTTGCAGTTACAAATTCTTTAACTTCTTCAACTGTAACAAAAAGTAGAAAATTTATTGTTAGGCCCATTGTTGGCGTATATTCTGATACACTTCATTGCTGCGAAGCTGTTTTAATTTCAATTTAACTCCGTGGAATGATTAGACAGCTCAGATATAGTTGGGAAGTGCAGGAGGGGAAAATATGTGTTATACTGTTGTTTTACTTACTGATTTATTCTCTTCAGTGAGAACTCAGTTTGATGGAAGATAAATAAGCCGTTGAGGACGTTAAATCGGTGTACATGACCTTTACTGAAACGCACAACCAATGAACGGGAGTAGAGGTCCTATCAATACGTTTTTGCCACAGCAACATTCGTTGCCATTATCACCAGCGTCTCAAGCACAGTACACACAGTTTCCACCACAAGCACAACAGGTATCACAATCTGCTGGTTCACAGGAAGAGAAAACTCTACGACTTTTACAGATGAACAAAATGAAGCAAATGAAGCTGGAACGACTTAATCAATACAATGCTAGGTTAAAGAATGAATTAGCCAGAGAAAGAATAAATGCTTCAAATAGCTCCTTAATGTAAGTAAACAATAATGATGCTAATCTAACATTGCCACTAACTATATTCATTTCTTTCAGGATTATAAAATATACAGAGAAGACTAAAGACTCCCTGATATCTTCAGTGTGGGGTACGTCACCACCACAAGAGAACAGATACAAACAAGCTAAGTCCAAAACAGCAAACAATTCTGATTCTAATGGTGTCGTCTGTTGCACCATTGTGTGACCACGCATTTTCTAGAAGATTCACTCTGTACCAATATTTGTATTTCAACAACTTATCGCTTCTTGATTTTCTTAGTTCCCTTTCTCTAACTTCCCACGGTGCGTTTGTATTTAGATAAAATAAATGAAATCTTACCCATTTCAGTCGAATTAGTCACGCGGTTCTTCTTCACAGTCTCCAACTTAGTAGTCACTAAATCAAGGATCTTGCTGTACATTTCTCTTTCATTTGCGTCCAAATCATCGTTGCTTTTTCGTTTTGAGCCTGACGATGAAGCAGCTTTGAAGGATGTCAATTCAGAAAGACAAACAAATAAACCGCATAGACTTCTTGAATGCAGCTCACACAGTTCAAGAGCTCTTAAAAAGTACTTTATGGCAATTTTCAAAGACTTCGCATTGCCACCATTAGCAACGTGGGTCATGTAAACAACTTCGCCAGCTCTTGCCCACAGGTTGTATGCATGAGGAAGCCCAAGTAAGATCTCAAATATACAGTCATGTGCTTTTTCAAATTCATTCAGTCTCACATATTGCTCACACAACTCACTCCAAGCCTCAAAATCAAGCGGATTGATATCTAGATACTCTAGAAGCTTTTCTACATATACCTTGGGATCGCCTCTCGAGAGTGTCACTACTCTTCGTGATATAAGTCTGAAATCTTTAACGTCATGCTGCTGTGAGCTTCCTCCCCCGGTTATGCTAGTGAGATTTTCAGTAGTCTTTTTAATCATTGAGGTTCGGCTCTTATCAAGAAATGATTCAACCTCTTCTTTCACTTTCAAACCACTGCTAGCAACAGATTCCAGATAATAGCTTTGAAGAACTAAAAAGCGCTCGGATTGGTGGGTGTCTAATTTATCGGAAAGCCTATCAAGTATGGCCCTTGCCTCAATATCATGATAAGTCATTAGGCATAAGAAAAAGTGTAGTTCCAGCAGAGAACAATAGTCCGTAACTGACAACCTTGATTGATTCAATTTTAAAAATTCAGAACTAATAGCATAAAACAGATCTGATTGTGATGGACTGAAGTGCGCATACTTTCCTGTTCTATGTATTGCCAAAAGCCTGGTTTGAGTCTCTGATGCAGGCATTTATGAAAATCTTCGATTCCAAAAGGAAATTTAAGCTATTATGAAAACAGGTGTCTTCAGTTCATATAAAATCAATGGCTGATCCTCCTGTCGATCCAATTCAGAGCGGAGTCATGGAATATGTGATTTCATTCTTGACAACTAGTAGAATAAAAGTTTATGGTACTGGCTTGAATCAATAAAAAGTAGACGCTTCACCAGCCACACGCTTGCCAAAAGTTTTCTGTGGCTAATGAAGGACGCGTCTCTGCGTCGCTCGTTCTTCTCAAAGAGTAAACAAAACCCCTTGAACATCATAATGGGTGTTTCCAAAGGCTTCAAGTCTTAACTTGGTAAGGGGACAAAAGGTTGACTATTATCTCTCAGAAAATGCCTCCAAGGAAAGCTAAACTAAAGGCGCATTCTTCTGTGAAGGAGAGAGAAGATTCTTTTACCAATGGTTCCTATAGGAGGGGGGAACTTTGTTATTGGCCTTTATCTTCTCCATCCCCCGAGACCCTGGCACTCAATGGTTTCTACTACGATCCATCTAAGAATCTGTTGGATAGAGTGTCGTGTTATATGTGTAAGGTGAAGGAGTCTAACTGGTCTTCGAACTCGTCGAACTTTCTTGGTGTTAATGAGCATGATGCTCCATGCATTCGACATCTGAAGAACTCCCCTGATTGCGCTTACTCAAACATGTTGTTTGCACGTCTCAGTTCAGAGAATGATCCAAGCTTTCGATGGCAAGACTCTGAACTTTTCAAGGATCCGGCAACAACGCTGTCGATGAGATTGAAAACATTCAAGGTAGGAGGCTGGCCTTACGATAAACCAAGGCAGTTCAAAGGATACCCTTCTGGAAAACAGTTGGCAGAAAATGGATTCTACTATTCAGCATATGAATCTGGAGATGATACTGCGACATGTATGTACTGTGGGACCAGTTTAGAGGGTTGGGAAGAAGGTGATGATGTTGAGGCTGAGCACCGAAGACGAAAGCCCAACTGTTACATTTTCGAGCGTTTGGTCCAGTCAGCCAACTCATCATTGGCTTCAAACAAAAGAAAATCAGTCAGCAGGAGAACGAGCTCTGCTGGTAAATTGTATGGGTCCTTACCTGAAAGAAGAAGCTCACTTGCTCATTTGTCTAAGCTTAGGTCAGAGGATGCCGAAATTTCTAATGTATCAATTCAGCATAGTGATCCTCCATTTCCACCTATCGAAGAAGGCAATCCCGGTATTCTTGTGACCACAGATCAGATTCAAAAGAGCGAGGTCGAGGAAGATGCTGATCAAGTATCAGACTCATCTCGTCAGCTTATGAACAACAATATTCATGATGAATTACAAGTAAAATCCCAGGATGACGAAAGGCAGTTGTCAGGTTCAAACACAGAGCAGCTTCAAAATGATACACCAGACCAAGTAGCTCTTCCCATTGCAACTTTAGAAGAGGAAATAATTGAAATAGATGATACAATGGAATTAGCAAAAAACGCAGCCGTGAGCGAACCGGTTGACATTCCAACATCAACTCTTAATGAGATAGAAGATCTTTATTTTGTGGAGAATTCGCATAGTGGTCCATCCACATTCTTCAAGAAAAACCGCTCTTCTTCAAGAATTCCCTCGTCCGTTGGTCATACAAGAGATTATGTGGAAAAGTCTGATATTGGGGCCCAGGCTCCTATAGAGGAGATCAGCGAAGAGAATATGACAAACAAAGAGAACATTCAGTGGCCGATTATTGATGCTCCAATGGAAAAAAATACTAATTCCTCGAAAGATGAGCCTATGAAAGCAAATGTCTCATATGATGTAAACGTTGCTGAAGAGCACCCTCATGAGAACATCTCTGTTCCTGATTTTGTTGACTATTTCCCGGAGTCACCAATGAAGGAAGATGATGGATTGCATGGAAATGTGAAAAGTACAAGTTCGAAGGATGGTAAGGAAAAAGAAGATTCGGTTCCAAATATTAACCAGCAACCAAAGATTAACACACCTTTACAAATAGACTTGTCGACCGAGAAGGGTAATGAGGCATTGAGTAATACAATAGAAGAGCCAGAGGTTGAAGTAAAATTTCAGAATCACGGGGTTAAAAAGAAGAGTGAAAAGAGAGAAAAGAAGGATAGAAAGAAAAAGAAAAAGAAGGATAAAAAGCGGAAGCATCATAAGTCCGAAGAAAGGGAAAGAAAACACAAGAAAAGAAAGAAGGAAGCTGAAGTTGAAGTTGAATCTGAGGAGCCTGAAAAGTTGCAGGATAAAAATCCAACAACAGATTTCATGGGTGATAAGAAGTCAGAGTGGAGCGAACAGTCTGCTAGAAACTTTAGGTCACAGTTTCAATTGTTGATTGACAAAAGTGATGGTCCAGAAATCAAAGACTCCGATTTGAGATCTTCGATGGAGTTATTTCCTGCTGAGAATGCCAACTCTCAAGCTCTACCCGACCTGACACCAATGGAGATGGGGACTTTGGTGACTCATGAGATTGACTCTCCTGGTGATCACCCTTTGGAACACAACCAAGCAAATACGAAAATTTTGGAGATAATGAAACTTGGAGCTACAAATGCTAGCGCTTCGACAGGTCCTGATATACAGGCTGCGCTAGTCAACGAGAATATCGGTTCAGGAAGATACCTTGTGAATGGATCTATTATTCCTTCTGACGATCCGCTGTCCTTTCACAAGCGTAAGCTGAAATCGACTGGCAAGAAGAAACACAAGAAAATCATGAATGAAGCGGATCAGACAGTTCAGAAATTAGAATCTCTTGGATCTATTAACGTGAATTATGGCTCCTCTTCAGATGAAGCCGCACGTTCTGTTGATGAACAAGATAAGGAAAACGTTCCAGGTGACGATTCCGTTCGTCAGTCCAACATAATTTCACCATCAAAGCAAGAACTGCAGTCAAATTATAATCAGTTTGGAAAAGCTCTTCCATCAAAGTCGGTCATTTCAGAAAATCAGCATGTGCCTCGTAGTCGACATCCGAAGGAAGTTCAACCTCTTTCAATTTACCAGCTTGAAAGTATTGAGCATCGGCTAGGAAAACAGCAGATAGCGTCGTCACCTATCAGACCGACTATCTTCAAGGTTTTTCATTCTTCGCCTACAAATATAATGGCATCACCAAAACGAGAAGAGAGTGAAATTGTGGAGCCTGTGAGTGGTAGAGACAAAAAGACGGATGAAACTGAGTTTGTGACACGGAAACAACAAGTGCATGAGACACCTTTTTCTTCCAAGACCAAGAGCAACGAGATTTTTTTGAGTAGCTTGCCCAAGAACCAGAGTACTCCACAAAACAGAGAAACAAAGAATTTGGAGTCGAGTTCAAACAAGCAGGTCTTAGACAAGATACCTGAGAAGGGGTGGAGTCGAATCCAAAGTGATCATTTAGCAGGATACACGTCTGAATTCAGTGAAGCTGCAGAATATATGAAAGATATTCTGGATTCAAAGTATCGATCGCTAAGTGAGGATTTAGATGGAAAGCTCACAAATTTTGTGTCAGAGATGCCAGACGAAGAAATTGATATGACTATCAAAGAGTGGATTTACTATCAGGCAGATCAGGCATCGAAGTTAGTTCTGGACAAGTCAGAGGCGATGCTACATAGATTCAGAGAAGATTCAAAAAGAGCGCTGAAAGTTCTTGAGAGTCTACCTGTTTATGATAACAACATAACTGAGTCAGATGACGACAGCGTTATGATATCTTAATGATAGTTATCATGCATAAAGAAAATAGTCACGAGCGAGAAGAACTTTTGATTGAAATGGTATGATGTAGATGCTTCAATACCTCTATCCTCCTCGCCCGTGAGTCAAAGCCTGCAGGTTTGACACAATCGTGTGCAAGATAACAAATTCGTGACTAGCGGGCGGAAAAGTATTAGAGTGGAGGTGAAGATGGCACCGACACTCTGTTGCCACAAAGGGTTGGCATTGCCTTGGAACTAGATAGTATGGGACCCCAAATGATGGAGAGCAGTGACCAGAGGCCACGTTGAAACCCAGTCATTCAAGTAAGTATACCGCACATTGTCAAATAAAGCAAGTAATATTTGAAACACAGTCCACGCCTTTTAAACTGGGGTACTAGTCATATTCAAGACACCTCTGTTGTTTCAATGTAAGTGATTATTACTGTTAAAGTGTGGAATGATGATCTATCCGGTCTTGAAGCCTTACGATGTTGATCTATCACATATACCGTCAGAGGTACCTCCACTTCGCGTATAATTTAATTATTTCCGGTAACCGAACTACTGTTGCCGGATACGTTCAATTTTTTTGATTTGAATACATTTTATTGTATTCATTCTCAAAATCCTTGATGGCGTCAAGCTACATACAAGAAGGACCACATCTTGATGTTAAATAAGCCAACTTAGTTTTATACGAGAAGCTGTTCTATCATAATATTCAAAACAAGGTGGCTAAACTGAAATACGTCATTTAGTTTCCAGGAGCTTTGTTTTAATTGCATTTGACGTTGAGACTGGTATACATCTTGTTTATCAGTTAATCTTGGCGACTTGTTTCAACACATTTGGGGAGTCTGGAGACAGGATTAACACAGAGGCGTATAATTGGTGCATTGCAATCGTTACAGAGACCTGTTTACCTGAGTTTTGGAAGAGAAGAATTGGGGTTGACTGGGGCTGTACTAAGGGCCATTGTACTCGTCAAAGGGGCTGTAAGTAATGAGCCATAATTCCGGTCATATAAACACCAATTCGTCGTCTTTTGGGTCAATTTCATCGATTGGATCTCAAGTTTTGCCTGCACTAAGAGGTGGACCAGTTTCCAAGATAAGAAACCACGACAAGCAACCCCTAATGAATTACCAACCTGCAGCGAGCGACGATGATATGGGTGACCCTGATACTGATAATGAACAACACGCCAGAAAACTGCTGCTGAGGTCAAAAGCAAGATCGTCGTCAATATCCTCGAACTCCAAGAACTCTCTTTTGGGAGGGTACAACTCAACCACTTATAGAGGTCCCATTTCTGTTTTACCACCTGAGATCTTGTGCGTAATTTTTTCGTACCTCAATTCAAAGATGGATTTGATATCAGTTGCCTTAACCTGCAAATATTGGGCCAATCTAATCATTGAACTTATCTGGTTTCGACCAGGAATATCGACACGGGCAATTTTGGAAAAGCTAGAGAGGGTTATGATGATACCTAGAGACAGAACGGCTTGGGATTATAGAAACTATATCAAGCGACTAAATTTGTCCTTAGTTTCCCAATTGGTTACCAATGATTATGTGAATCTTTTTGTGGGTGCGACAAACTTAGAGCGGATCACGTTGGTTAACTGCTCAAATATCGGGCACGAAAATATTGCGGGTATCATCAAAGGGTGCATCAGATTACAATCCATTGACCTTACAGGGGTAAAAGATATTCAAGATGATATATATTATGAACTTTCAAGAAACTGTAAGCGATTACAAGGATTGTACGCTCCAGGATCTTTTAATGTGTCGAAATCTGCTGTTTTGGCTCTTATATTTAATTGTCCTTTGTTAAAAAGGGTCAAATTGAGTGATTGTTCAGAGGTGGATGATGAAGTGGTGAACGAATTAGTGAGTCACTGTCCTAATCTTGTTGAAATAGACTTGCATGGATGTGAACGAGTCACAAATGAATCATTGTACAGTTTATTTTCCACTTTGGAGTTTTTAAAGGAGTTTAAAATATCCAGAAACTCTAACATCTCATATGAATGCTTTGAGTCAAAAACTGGTGCACAATTATGTCTCGATAAGCTTCGAATTCTGGATTTCACTCAATGTATGAATATTACTGATAAAGCTGTGGAGGAGGTTATCAAGCTCGCTCCTAAACTAAGGAACGTGGTGTTATCCAAATGTACAGCCATAACTGATGCTTCCTTGAGAGCCATTGCAACTCTCGGTAAAAATCTGCATTATGTCCACTTAGGTCACTGCAGCAACATTACTGATTTTGGAGCCAAAGAGCTGATAAAGAGTTGCTATAGACTCCAATATATCGATCTTGCATGTTGTACACAATTAACGAACGAAACTGTTTATGAGCTCTCTCAATTACCAAGACTTAGAAGAATAGGCTTGGTCAAGTGTGCTCAGATCACAGATGAGGGTATTCTTGCTCTTGCAACCAATGCCCGGAATTCAGACGATACCTTGGAAAGAGTCCATTTGAGTTATTGTATGAATCTAACCATTTATCCTATCTATCGCTTATTGAAAGCATGCCCAAAGCTGACTCACATATCTCTTACTGGAGTCGCGCAATTTTTGAGGCCTGATATTACCCAGTTTTGTCGAGAACCTCCACAAGAGTTTAATCTTCATCAAAAGTCTATATTTTGTGTTTTTAGCGGAGAGGGTGTAACTGATTTGAGAAACCATTTGATACAATTATTTGAGACCCCTCAAGATCCTGCAAGGGAAGCAGCAGAGCTATTAGAGATTATTGCAGCTGTAATCGAAGGTGCCGAAGACATGGGTGACAACATATTCAACGAAGATGCAATACAGCGAGAAAGACTGCGTGTTTTTGCAGATACCCTTGATCGATTCATCAACGATTTTCATGGTCTCAATGTTCCTAGAGCCCATCTGGAGCTGTTTGGAAGGTGTGTCTTCACTCGACTTCCTGCAGAGCATGTCCCAAGAATTCAGAGATTTTTCCAATTGTTGCAAAACCATCCCCATCATCAGAGAGTACGCCAGAACCCGCCTATACAAGCACCTCGTGCGCAGGAGCAGTTTGCCCGGATACGGCAAGACCAACGGCGACTATTGCAACAGCAACAGTTGCCGCAGCCTGTTCAGCAGTTTAGACCTGTGGAGGCTGAGCTGTTCAACCAACGAGGAAATAACGAGGTAGTTGATGACGAGATGGAGGACGATGTTTTGGAGGAGGATCTCTAATTTCTGCTAGCTACAGTCATTTCCGCTGTATATTGTTTCCACCGTGGACGAATCCCATGGTGTGAGAAGGAGCGCGGTATTTGCAGCTTTACTATATATAATTCTTAAGAGCTCGTCTTCCATATAATCCTTAAGGAAGCCGATTTCATCCGATATTTCTCTTCTTATATCTGGATCCATCAGCATTTGACAGGGCTCGCTTTCAATTCCGTAGCTTTCCTCGATTGTATTCTCAAGATTAATGAGCCTCAGAAGCTCTATTGATTGGGCTATTGATTTAATTAATTTCACTTCAGCTCCTTTTTGGTAAGGCAGTGCTAGATCCGATTGTGGGGTAAACTCTATGGAGAGAATCCATTGTTCCACCAGTGACACACAACGAGGCGGATTTGACTTGGTGAGCTTTTTAAAAAGCTCCAAGGAATTGAGCAGTCTTGAGTTTGTTTTCAAAGGATGGAATTGACGGAAAAACGTCTTGGCATACGACTGGGCGTCTGCATTATATGAGAGAGTGGGGGTTAACTGCAACGATTGTCTTTGTAGCGAAGTTAATGCAGTTACAGCCATGTTGTGGCGGTGCAATCCATTAAGTGTCCTAACCAAGAGTCAAAAGGCACGCTTTGCCAAAAGCACTCAAACAGAGATGGAGATGAAAGAAGGTGGATCAGACTTAGTGGAGCGTTTTCAGTCCCTTTTTAATAATTACCTAAAAAGGGCGCGGGGCGCAGTTCAGCACCGCCACGCCTTTATAGGAAACCAAGCCACCTCAGCCACATACTCCCGATCTGTGCCGGGTCGTGTACATCTAAGTTCCGGTGGACACAAGTAGGTGATTACCGAAGGGTGATTTTCCAGAGCCATTTAAAAGTGAATGTTTGCACTCAATTGAAGCTTTATTGCAAAATTAAGACGAATCCGCGGAGACAACAGGGGGGTTTGTTTACCAATCAAACACTGCGACCAACTTTAATGGATCTTTCTTTACCAACTCCAGCAGTACCGGTCCTTTTTTGAAGCTTGAAATTTGCCAAGAACGTTCTCTTTAGTCATTTATTGGCCACTATAGAAGACAGAACCTCTCTGTCGATATTTTTAGGTAGTATAGAAGCACAATTCTAGTCTACCTGGGGGCATGATACAGCCGCCTCCGGGCCCTCCAGCTAATATGGGTTCAAGCTTTTTCCCACTCGGGGATCAAGGTACCCCGCATCATCAACAACAGCAACAACAACAATCACAGACCCACGGCTCTTTCCTAGCACCTTTACCGGGGATCGTGCCTGGATTAGACGTTAATGCTTTCAATTTGACGAACACAGGTGTGGTTAATTCACAGCGGTCTTCTTCTATCGATTTCTCAAATTTTCTGGCAAATGAACCGTTATTGACTGCCTCTGCTACGGGAGACACTATCAATTCGGCCTCCGGCCATTC
The DNA here is from genome assembly GCA_003706095.2 of Ogataea trehaloabstinens. NCBI lineage: Eukaryota > Fungi > Ascomycota > Pichiomycetes > Pichiales > Pichiaceae > Ogataea > Ogataea trehaloabstinens. The sequence continues at coordinate 730,398 of PPKJ02000005.1, read as the reverse complement.
GATATCAAATTTAGGCATTAGAACAAGGCATAGATCCGGTACATTACCGTCCAAACTCAATGGAAGTGCCGGCGGAACATCCAGTGTAAGCACTGCTAATACTCCTTTACTACCTCCTGACAATAACCTGATCAATGTTAATATTAGTCCTGTTCTTGATGCTGTATTCGAGGATTCCGCAAATGATATGCACTCTCACATGATGTGCCAGCCGCAGTCACGGCTGAGATCGGGGTCTATGCAAAGCTCGATATGGAGTGATGGCTTGGGTTCTATCAATCCTCAAGACTCTTCATCGTCCCCTGCACTTCTCTCGGGAAATGGGAATAATGGCTTTTTCACAAATCAGCTTTCTTTGTCTCAGCAGCATATTCCTCAACTGAACATTGACATGGACCCTCACTCCTCAATCTCTAATTCTCAGACTCCTCCTGTCGGGTCGATGAATCGCATTCGTTCTTATTCCGCGAATAATGCAATGTTCAATCCCTCGGATAAACATTACATGCAACAGTTTGTTCCCATCAAGGAAGAGCTTGGTATGACATCAGGAGTCCATTCTATATTGCCGTCACAACAACAGTTTAATCAAATTGGAGATGAAATAGGGGGAAGACCTCGTTCTCAAACTTATACTGGTTTTCCATTTTCCGAGAATGTATTTCCTTCTCAGTTTGAACCATCTGAAGCTACATCGCTTGCATATAAACAGGGCTCTCCACAACCCCCTATTCTCCAGGATAATTTATTAGAATCCACTGTTTCTGTCACATCAACTCATACTAATCCAAATCTTGGACCTACCAATACCTTGTTATTTATTAATCTACCTAAAGATACATCGTTGGTTAATTCTGGCAATTTCTTCAAAATGCTATCGCAATTTGGAATCGTTTTGTCAGTAAGAGTTATTGTTTGCAATGACAGTAAGGAACTAGTTGTCATTGCGGAATTCAACGACTTGCAAGGTGCTATGCTGTGCAAGACAAAGATGAATTACCAGGAGTTGGTGCCAGGAATGAACTGTATTATTTCCTTTGCTAAAATTTTATCTTTGCATGATGGAGCTCAACAAATGCCTATGAGACATATGCAGCAACAAACAAATACTCACCAGATGCAACACACATTGCAAGCGCAGCCTCATGAACAGCAACAATCTCATATCAAACAGTCCAGCCATGGAAATTTGCAAACTGGTCTTCCAAAAACGAATGAAGTGTCCATGAATGTTACCTCTGAAGATGTGAAAGAAACCAAGGGAAGTTATTCTTCTAATATTACCTCACTGAAAGATCGAATGGATACGTTCAATAGCATTTTGATGTCGCTGGCCGCAAGAGATGTTATATCAAGTAATGAGAAATCTCATCTGAATTTGATGATCTCTCAAGCCATGAAGTTCCATGAGACAAAGCAAAATAACTTGGGAAAGTTACCCGATCCTGTGCCTGCTCGTCAATTTGATACCCCGAGACTAAGAGAAATCAGAAAGCAGATGGATGCTAATCAGCTGTCAAAGTTAGACACCGAAGAACTAGCTTTGGCAATGCACGATGAACTCCCCGAATTGGCTTCCGACTACTTGGGCAACACAATTGTGCAGAAGCTTTTTGAGGTTTGTGATATTCCAGTAAGGGACTCTATGATTCAAGTGCTGACACCTTTTTTGGCTCAAATGGGAGCACACAAAAATGGAACATGGGCTGCACAGAAAATCATCAACACCATTGCAACAGAAAGAGAGAAATGGCTGATTTCGGAAGCTTTGCGTCCATACTGTGCGCAACTATTGAACGACCAATATGCAAATTACGTCATTCATGGGGTTTTGAAATTTGGCTCACCTTGGAATGATTTTGTTGTCGAGACAATTCTGAGTTCTTTCCTTGAGATATCACGTAACAGGTTTGGAGCAAGAGCTATAAGAACGTGTTTAGAAAGTGATTTTGTGTCCAGAGAAGCTTTTGTTGGAATTGCTGTATGTGTTCTTACATGGTGTTGGGAATTGATTGTTGATGTTAATGGGTCTCTGTTAATCACGTGGTTTTTGGACACTTGTCAGCTATTTGAAGACAGACACTTAATGCTTGCGGAAATTCTAATTAAAGGTCAGAAAATAGACAATGGTGCAGCAAATGGAGAAGAACCTCTTACGCTGTCAAAGATTTGCTGTTCGAAGCTTGGAAATTTGAGTATTTTGAAGTTGTTGAATCATAGAAACAATTCTAAAGCACGAGACATGGTGTTGATGGATGTATTTGGTGATGATTTGTTCTCTAGCACCAGCAGTGATGAAGTTGAAAACAGTGCTAAGCTGGGTAACTTGAAAAGAATACTCATGGACAAGTCTTCAAACGGGTCGAGTTTCATTTATAAAGTTCTTGCAATTCCTTCATTTGATGTTGATTTAAAGAAACGCATTCTATGTCGGATCAAGTACATCTTACTGGAGTACAATCTGCTTTCTGGACATCAATATAAGAGGCTATGTGAAGAGGTCGGCTTGAAGGTTCAACATCAAAAGGTCCTTACTACATCATCTCGGAAAAAGAAATCCAGATCCAGATCCAACTCCACCAACAACAACGCCACTTCCAGTAACTCCACTCTGTCCAGTTCAGGATACGGCCTTCCTTTACCCGCACATGGAAGTGGTGGCATGTACGTGAACGGTGGATCTTCATTTCCTCCATTACAACATAGTGAGGTTGTCCAGGCTTCGCATCAGCAACAAGCACCATCTCATCTTCCTGCTCTACAGCCGCAGATCGCCCCAGCTTCGCTTGATTATGATTTACTTTTAAGACAGCAACTGGAACGGATGTCTTTGGGATCCAATAGCGCAAGCAATGGTCCCCCGGGTGTATCTGCTACGGCAGCAGTGATCAACAACCACGGCCCTGCGCACCAGGGACAGCAGACCGACCAGCAGCTCTTCTTCTAGCAATGACAATGCTAGCATACTAAAATAGTTCTAGGTTTTAAACATTATCTTTAATTTAATGAAATATCTAATGCCATTTCACTCCGAGTCCTCTTCTTCGGCCTCATCCAACCACTTAAGGAAAGGCTTGGCTGCCTTTCTAACCTTCCTGGAAACATCCTTAGGAACGTACTTCTTACTTACATGCGTTCCCCAGTCTCTTACTACTTCCTCAGAAGCTAAATCATTATCGTAAAGAACCATGAGGATTTTTGGTACAGAGGAAATTAGATTCTGGTGGTTAAGACCAACCAATCTCTCTACTCCTCCCAGGAGTGACTGCTCATGTTTTTCAGAAGTAACCAGCTTACCTAAAAGACCCTTATGTTCGGAAATTTCGGCCACCACATCTTCATCAAAAAGAGCTTGGGCAAGAACTTCCAGTGTTTTGGGTTCAGAAATGATTCCAAGTTCTGATCCTTTTCTGAAAATCTCAATGTCATCAGGAAGCTCCTCGGCATCTAACAGCCAGTTTCCAAACTCCTCGAACTTTTCATTTTCGGTCTGCTGAAGTGTGAGTCCCTCTAATTCTCTGGCTCTAGCTTTAACAGCCTCCTCAGACATATCAACGGCCCATTCCTCATCCTTCACCACAACCTTCTTAGATGGAGGAGGTGCATCATCTACAAGCACTGTCTCGTCGTCGTCGTCATCCTGTGCCTGTTTCTGCTTCTCAGCAATATCGGAAATGGATTTTCCACCTCCAACAACATTAGCAGAAGCAGTTCCGGCGTTCTTCTGCTTCTTTGGTGGGTTCTTAAGAATATAAGTAACCAACTTCAAACGAGGATCTATTCTGGTCACTTTTCCACACGCTTTACAGTCCCTCGTAATAGTATCATCCTTAGCAATCGAAATCTCCGTCTCAGGATTCTTACACATAGGACATAGCACAAACTTGTTGATAAATCCGTCCAGCAAATCTTGAAGCTTTCCAGCATCATGTTGTCCATTCACAAGAAAACGTTCTTTATCGTCATTAATAGACGTTTGAGCTCCCAGTTCAGAACCAAAGTACTTAATCACGTAACTTGTCGGTCTGGCAAGAGCTTTGGCCACATCAGCAGCATTAACAACGTTGGTCTTGATACCGTTACCTCTTCCTTCAATCTTGGCCTGAATCGGAGGCATCTTGTAACGGTAAAACGGGTCATTATTCTCTCTACATATGTTGATGAGCGACATTTCGAGTTGGTATAATAGGTATCTTCAGTGCTCGTAGTTTGTTGACGCTTGATGGTAGCAAAAGACCGTCTCCCTTATGTTATGTACGCCATAAAGTCATTTCGCTCCAAACTTTTCAGCTAAGATTTTTTGTCAACGATTGTGTTTCACACGACTTGAAACATATTCACAAGAGAGCTGGTGAAAGTTGATTACGTAACATTTTTGAGTAAGTTACATTGATGGGATAGAGCATTACTTGGTGATGTTTTGAAACTCAGTTCTAGATAGGCCATACCAGTCATATAGAGTGAGCGACAAGCTTCTGCGTGGTTCTCAAGGCCTCGAACTTGACACTAGAGTTAGGAGAGCTCATAAGAATCATGATTTTGGTCTTGGCACCAATCTTGTCAAGAGTTTTGATCACTTCAGGCAAAACTTTGATCAGCTGACTAACATCAAAACAAACAATGGCCTGATTCAGATATAACTGTTCTGAGTCTGAAGAAGGGCCATCCAATAATACAAGCAGATCCTTTAGCAATTTCCAGTTGTTTTCCTTGAATTTTTCAGCGTTTTCAATCCAGAATTCTTCTGATTTGTGAGAAGGTGACCAACTGAGCTTATTCGTTCTAAGTTCGTTTTCAAATTCATCGAAGGTTGTGAGAGTCGTCACTGCATCATTAAGAACTTCTAATAGCTGCTCCAGATCGCTCTTCAGTTCTTCATCCGCCCATTTTCTGTCAATCAGCTGCTTTGTTATTTCCAGGCCTTTCACTATTAGAAACTGTTTGACTAAGCGTTCTCTATCTTGTTCTATGCTCAATAGGTTCAATAGAGAACTGATGCACAATCTCACAATCTTCTCCTTAACAGCGTCTTTAGCAATGTTATACAAAGCACCGATCAACTCAGGATATGATTGTTCAATAGTCACAACAGCCTTGGTATTGAATGTGATCAGCCAGATGGACATAGTGGCGTAATATTTCATCTGTAACTCCCCTCTTCTCTCACTAAATACTTGTAACAAAGGTGGGAAATATGTTACATGATTGTCCCAGAAGAGGTTACGATATGGTTTGATTGTAAGCAGTTCCTTTACCATCTGGACTCCCAAAAAGTTAATGTCAATTTTGCTTGAAGAGACCAATTTCAAACACAAAAAGTCAAACAATGGCAGGAGAATTTTCTCTTTTCCAATGTATGTTTCCTCAGAACTTGTCAGCAGCAAAGTCAACACATATGCAGCACTAATTCTAACAGACTCGTCATCAGATGCCAGAAGCTTCAACAAAGGCTCATAAGGTAGAGAAGAGTCTAGATGGGCAATATTGAGTACATTCTTAGCAAATGGTGAGTTTGGCGAAACAAGAGTATCCGAAAGAGCCACCAACACAAATCGAACAATATCATCTTGAGGGGCCTTGGATAAAAGAGAAACCATCTTGGTCGAGTAAAGATCTGCATTCTTCAAAACATACTTCACCTTATCCTTCACCTCCCCAAGATCCGCCAACTTCTTCAAGCATTCAGCCTCATCAGCAGATAGGTAGTCTGCCCGCACACAGCTATCCCACGCTATAGCCCGGCTTCTTGCATTCGAGACAATGTCAGAAATAGTATCTCCTTCAAGCTTAAATTGAGACTTCAGCATTTGATTTTTGTTAGTAGCTTTTCATCTTTGTGAATCTTGTTGGTTCAAGTATTTCACTTACCAATTGAAGTTTGATACTCATAGTAAACCTGTTGTTGGAGTCTGCAAGGCTGCAGTGTGTAGCTGGTTGTTCTTTCTTAGTGGTTTATATAAATTCAAATTGGCTGCAACAAAATCTCCAGGTGGACCGTCCAAATCCGGGTAATTGGTTTTTCAAAACTTCATTAATTTTACATAATATATTATGTAACCCAAATCTACAAAACCAAGTGAGGAAATGGGTCCTTCTTGCTCAGCACAACAACTCTATTAGTGTGTGAGATATACCCTTTGATAAAGCCTTGATATATCAGATTTGCTAATTTGCATTCAACTTCATCTACTGTGTAAACACGTTGCGCACTTAAGCCTAAGCCTAACTGCAGATATGAGAGATCTAGCTGATGTTTCTTGGTAATGACAAATACCTTGCGGAACAAGCTTAATTCTACAAATGGCCTCATGCGCAAGTAGATGGAGTATATCCTTTTGTTCAAGAGCAGTTTCTCCAGGTTTGTAAGTTCATGGTCAAAAGAACTAAGGTCTCCAACTTTCAGACTGTAGAATAAATTGAAGAATGCTTGAAGACGGGGATACTTGGCCCATATCTCCTTAGAAGGTAGTCTTTTGCAAACTAAAAACTTAACGGGTAGAAGCAAAAGCAGTATACTTTGTTGTTGAGAAGTACAGCCAGACTTACAAACTGTAAGGGCCTGCGTGAGATTTTCATTTGCAGTCTGGAGATCATCATTGATACAAGCTATAAGTCCAGAGTAGTATTTATAATTGACAAAGTGTGATTTTGGTGCCATCTCCACTGGTGGAAGGTTTGGGGATTTTGTGAGAACCTTGGACAAATTTGAAGCAGCCTCGTATTTGTGGAATTTGAAATAGCATTTGAAAAGCTCATTTGCAAAGAAGTATACGTATAACTTCTTTGAACTGGCATTGATGTCAGACTTATCGGTGAGACATATTTTGAAAGGTTTTTGAAGCACATCTACCAGCTTTTCATCCAGTCTTGAGTTGCCAGCGCCACTTCTCATATTTAAGTACATGCAAGTGAGTTGTCGAAGTTCTGAGGCAGCAGTAACAAGGGGAGCACAGATCCAATTGTCCTCATATTGTGCACATTTTACCAGAGCTACCAGTAAGTTCATTGACTGCTCGATTGCTGCCTCAAAATCAGTATCCACAATTAACCCTTTGACTATATAGCAGTAGGCTTTCACAACTGCAGTGAAGTTCTCCATGTTTCCTTTATTTCCAAGAACTACGTCTGGTGGCATTGTAGCCAGAGATTTGTAGTATTCTGCTTTTGGTTGAAGTACTTCTGGCTTAAACAGATACGATATACACAGCGAAAGCTTCCGTCCATTTTTCTTTTTTATAGCCGATACAATATTCTCAAGAAAGTCAATATATGACATAGTGAAGTTGCACCCACCGTGTGCTACTCATGGGAGATGTTGAGTGTATACCGTCTGGATTGACGGTGTATTTTAATAAGCTGGATCTTGGGTGAGCCTTTTTTGTATTGAGGCTACGCCACAAAATACTTTATTACTAGCCACATGTGGCACAGCTAGTGGTAATATGTCTGTGTTTTTAAATTACCAGATTGGTACTAATTGAGGTAAGGTCAAGGCTTCAAAGCTGAAATTGCATACTGGTTTCGGAATCAACTAAGTCCAAAAAGCACCAGTGAAATCTATCATTGATGAATATGTTCAACATTTGTTGAAAGCCTCCAAAGGACACACGATATAAACACAATGTCGGCTGAATTGGCAAGCAATGTGAGACTGAACAAGAAACCCTCGTTATCGATCTTGTCAGGGTCTCGCCTGAACCAAATGGGAGGCCAGACTGTTCAGAAGCCTATGAAGGAAAGACTTGTTAGTGAGAGCACGGGGCTGATTAAATTTGTGTTGCGAACTGGAACTGGAGAAACAGCAGTGAGTGAAGAGCTGTTAGATCATGATAAGCAAGGTCTGCCGATATATATCCCTATAAACAAAAGTCACAGAAATAATGCTATACCAGAGGAAGCTGAAGAAAACGGTGAACCACAAACCAAGCAAATGGAGGAGGACCTACTTTATCAACTAGCCTCCAAACAGAGAAGAGCAATGGAATTAAAGAAGGAGCTGCAAACGGTGGAAACGGAATTACACAAACTAGAACTTAGATACAAACAGAGCCTGGTAGGCTCTGAAATACTAAATACAGAGAAGCCATCGTTGAATAAGATTATAAACAAGCGCAAGTCACTAGCAAACTTTGCAACAAATGCAAAATCACAGTCTTCATTCGCAAAGACATTGAATGTGCTCTCGAATAATATACAAAACAATGAGATAATAAGCAAGGGTAAAAACATGATCGAGGCCCTCAACAAAGACAACAATAAGTGGCTGAGTGAAATCAACGCAACATTCACAAAAATGGATGCGAGTGATCCAATGGATGCTCTTAAGTTGAAAGCAGATACCTTCAAGAACTCTCTTGAAGACATCTTCATCAAAATAAAGTCGCAGAATGATGTGGACCGAAATTCAAGCCTAACCGCTAACACCAATTTTGATGATCACGAAACAGATTCGGAAGCAAGCGATCTTGAATCAGATGACGACAGCCATTTGAGCGGAGGTCCTGTGGAAACCCTTTAGGCAGGGTAATACTGACTTTCCCCACCCGTTTGGTCTACATACTACGCCATGTCCTATCAGTCAACCTAACAGGTAAAATGAAGTAAAAGCTAAGCTTATTTAAATAGCCTTGTACAAACTGTCAATAAAATACCTACCTCCATTACGGAAACTGCACTGTACCACACTTAAGAGGACTCTCTCTGGTACTCCTTCGACATGTCAGCATCTGGTATAGATCCACAAACGGTCTCAACCATGATACCCGTCACCAAGTATGGGTCAATGTTAGAAGCTGGTCTTCTATCTTCGAAGTATCCATAACCTTCGGCTTGTACAGATCTAGGAATTCTAACAGAAGCACCTCTGTTGGCAACACCGTAAGAGAAGCTCTCCATAGAAGCAGTCTCGTGTTTACCAGTTAATCTCAACTCGTTGTCAGAACCATAAAGAGCAATGTGCTCCTTGTGTCTTTTGGATAGTTTTTCGATAGCAGCCTCGATAGCAGTCATACCACCTGGAACTCTCATAGCACCAGTAGAGACGTTGGTGTGGCATCCGGCACCGTTCCAGTCTCCCTTGAGAGGCTTTGGATGGAATGTAACCTTGACACCAAACTCCTCAGCAACTCTGTTCAGCAAGTATCTCGCCATCCATAGCTCATCTCCCATTTTGATTCCTTCACATGGACCAACCTGAAACTCCCACTGAGATGGCATAACCTCAGCGTTAATACCAGAAATGTTCACACCGGCATGCAGACAAGCTCTGTAGTGGGCTTCCACAACATCTCTGGCAAATACCTTTCCGGTACCAACACCACAATAGTAAGGTCCTTGAGGAGCTGGGAATCCACCTTTTGGCCAGCCATATATGGATCCATCAACAGGGTCCAACAGGGTGTACTCCTGTTCCAAACCAAACCAGATCTTTTCAGAAGCGTGGGCTGTCATCAACTTAGAACACTCGTGTCTGTGATTGAATTTGTTTGGAGTTCCATCATTGTTCCAGCACTCGGTCAAAACAATAATGTTGTCTCCCTTTCTGAAAGGGTCTGCGTAGAAAGCAACAGGTCTGAGATACACGTCAGAGTTGTTACCTGGCGCCTGTCCAGTAGACGAACCGTCAAAGTTCCACTCTGGAAGTTGAGACAGTTCGGTAACCTTCTCGAAAAGAGTCTTACATTTAGATCTCATTTCTCCGGAACCATCGATCCACACGTATTCAGCCATAACCCTTCCATTTTGGTTTAGGTCTAAGTATTTAGCCAAAGTGGCGGTGTGTTCCAAAATGGAGATTTCCTGAACCATTTTATTTGTATTGTTTTCTGGTCTAAAGACACAGTTCTGTAGCTGCCTGACACTAAGTTAGCACAGTGAACGCTATAAAAAACAGAACTCCTCTACAAAAATGGCTATTCGCCCAAAAATCACTCATACAGATATCACCCTACATTTATACTGCTGGTGAACGTCGTCGCTTCCATTTTTCGTAGTTACACCAACACAATAAGCCGCAACAATAGAAGAAAATATTCGCAAGAAAAAACTAATTCTGACCGGAAACAGTGGCGGTTACACCTTACACTTGTTACGAGTCAAAAACTCTCCATGTGGAAGCGCGTACTTCCGCAGGCTCCGCCAAGTTTTTTCCCATCAGTGCGGGCTCTTTCGGCAAAGATATCTCCATTCCCCCACTGCTCCATCACTCATTGGTTTCCGGCTTCCGGTTACCCCTTGTGAAAAAAAGAAAAGATGATAAGGCGCAGTAGCCCGTCTCTTATTCGACAGTTACCAGTACACGACCTTTTTGACCTACAGCTCTCGGGGAATATATGCCACCTTACAATTTCGGAACTCTCTATTGGTGTTGGAATCCTCCTCCTCATGGGATCAAAAGTCCTGTTTCCGTTCCTGTCAGCCTGGTTGTCAATTAGAGGAGAATCTGTTTCGACTACACATTATTCACCCCATATGTGTGTACCCGTGTGTGTCACAACTGTGCTATGAAACACTTCCCTGTAGCTTTAGCCCCATTGCAGCCTCCAACATTACCGCAACACATAAAAATATCTATTCGAAACCGCAACATATCCAATTGTTCCAATGTGGCTGTGCAGAACTCTGGGCTCCCTAGCCTACTTTACGCTTTATTCAGCCGAAGCTCAACACACAACCCATACGTACTTTGTATTCTTAGCACAGAAGAGGGGGTTCACTTTTTTGTCTCAAAAAGCAGCTCCTGTGTGGTGCACAGATGTATTTGTAGAAAATGAGAAGTCGTGATTTGACCAAAAAGACAATAGCACTCGACTAGAAAGCTGATTCTCCTTACAAAGAAAGCAGCGATGAGTAACCCTAGAGACGAGATCAAAACCGAAAACGCTCATTCATGGGTCACGCACCCTATCTGAACAAAGGGCCGGAAGTAAGGTGTTTGTTCTCTGGCGATGCTTAGTTAGGTAGCTACAGGATAAGTCACTGGAATGTATTCGAAGAATCGACATTACCGAGCTGAACCAAGAAGAGCGATCAGCCTTCAACAATCTCTGAGTTGAAGTCCTCAGAGCATTTTATAGTTATTATCAGATTGTTTGAAGGTAAATTTACAGTTCTTTTAGGAAGTCACCTATATGTGAACCTGCGATAAGCTCTGCCAACCGGCGATCTAAGAGAAAAAAATCCGCACTCATCCCAAGTAACCACTCTTGCGGGGAATGAAAAGGGACGATCGACGCAGAAATTGATAATCTTACACCTGACACCGCTAATAACTTTTCTCGCTCTTTGAAAACGGCAAGTTTTAAACAAACTACCCGATTCGGAAGGGACAAAACACTCTGAGAAGTGCACATAATGGAGAATTGTAAACAAACGAGCTCTGTAATAAAACGACTTGTAGGTAGTTGTTACTGATAGAGACCTTGGACAGTGAACTGATATTTGTACTTAAGAAAGACTTTATTGAGAAGCTAGTTGCTAATGACGGAGCCAGAGCAAAATACAGTGAAAATGTCTGGGGAAGACATATTCAAAATGGCTAACCAATCTGTGGATGAGCTACTTAATGAAATTAAGTCAAGTTCTGTTTCTAAGTATGAACAGGCTTTACCATTACCAAAGATACGAGGTGACCCAATAACAGAGCCGCTGAATATCCACCAGGCTGAAACTTCTCCGCTCAGCACTCCCAAAAAACAAGTCAAGATACAGTCTCTACCTCCAACAGTGTTGGAATATGAGGTACCCAGCGATGAAGAGTTCTTGGAGGAGGTTCCATTAACAGAAGAGGCTAGAAGAATACAGGTTAATTGGGAAGTGGTCCCTTTGAAGATAAATGAAGACACAAAATTACTTGGAAGACCATTGCCTCAAATAAAACCTTCAGGCTCAGATTTCTCAATCAAATCGATGCCAAACCTGAGAAACAAGCCTTCTAGTCTTCTTGGATCACCAGTGTCTTCAAAATTGAATGACTCTGATGACTCTGACGAAACGATAGCTGCATCTCCTGAAATAAAATACACTTCTGAGTTTTCATCATCAGCTGAACACCTAATTACTACCAATCAAACAGTCCCTGTGTCTCCACCTAAGAAATTGACATATGATCATGATATATACTTAGAAAATCTTAAACGAGGAGAAGTTGAGGAATCAGAGGATATTGCAGCCAACAAGCAAAACAGAGAGAAGTTTAGAAAGAGTCTTACCTCCAGTACTAAGAAAGATGTACCAGAAACAGACTTAATTATCGAGGATCTTGGAGGCCTCTACGATTCCAACATTAGAAACACAGATGGTGATACTTTGAATCTGAACAGAAATGATTCTGTCAAGTCTCAAATGAGTATCCAGTCGTCTGAGCGTATTTTAGCGACGAAAGTCATCAACAAGCCCATAAACAATCTCGAACTTAAGGAAGGAATCAAGGGCTTCAGTGATAAGCAAGTTGAAACGATACTTGAGGGTTCAGCAGATTCGGAAGGGGAGGTTGAAGAAAACATAACAGGTCGCAACAATGGTCATAGTAGATCTGCTTCTTTAACAGACACAATGGGTAGATTCCTGAAATCGCTTTCTTTTGGGAATTCAGCGGAGCCTCGAATTCCAGCAGCAGCTCAGAGACAAGTATCTATTCAGAGCAATGCAACATCTATAAATAATGATTCGGATTTCGTTTCTGCTGAGGAAGGTGATTCCAGTTTTGGTTCGTCAGTTGAGGGTACTCATGGCATCAGTGGTCAAAACAGCAATAGTGATGTTGTAGGTAATGATGACACCATTGTCTCAATAGATGTTTCCCCTGACTCAAATTCTAATTCCAGTGTCATTATTCATGAGCAAGATGCCTCTACTGACAGAGAGCATGACTCCTCAGTCGCTGAGTATGAGGTTGAAAAACAATCGGACAATCATGCGAATGACCAACCTAATGCCCCTTCAGATGATAGTTTTTCCTCTGATAAGTTTGTTTTGAATCTTTCTTCCTTTGATGATGATCTCTTCGAAAATGATGACCAAAATGACAAGTATGGCTTCGTGACGTCATCGACCACGTCTTCCAGACATACATCATCAAGTAGTAAACGAGTCGTCAGTGTGGAATCGTCGCCTAGAACAGAGTTGATGAGTATTTGGTCAAACCAAGAATCTTTCAAGAGTCTGCACCACAAGGCTACACCATCATTCCAAAGTATTTGTGATCCTGTGACAAAATATGTTGTAAAAGAAGGCCATCATAAATCCATCAGTGTGATCTCAACTCAGACATCCAGCTCTAGTTTCAGTGTGGCCAAATTCATTCCGAGAAGTGCTTTGATGCCTGCCCGTTCGACAGCCGATGACCACTCCAGAATATCAGATACTGCGTACAACAATCCCCTTAATGATTCCACAATGGATGAATCACGGAACAGAGAATCTCTATCCTTCATTTCGCAAGCCACCACTGATGTTGGGGTACCGAAAAAAGGGTTTATAGAATCACATCGCAGCACCCTAGACACAACTCAAGAAGATGATCCATCCTTTTCTCTTAATAATTCAATACATCTCTCAGATATTCTGGAGGACTCAGAGGATTCGTTTCTGAAAGACCTTGATAAATGGGAGGTTGATGAAACATTGGAAGAGGTGAAAGCACCTCCGGCTAATACCAACTCCGATACATTATCCAACGTTTGGAGAAGAGGAACATTGTCCTCAAAGAAGAGAGTTTCTTCGAAAACAGAAAACGACCGCATACAGTTTCCAGAGCTCTCGGTTGATGAGATGGCTAAATTTATGATACATAAGAGAATGGCTAGTGATGATGAGTTCCAGATAAAGAGTGTTAACAACCAGTTCAAGTTACAGGATAATTCTGGTCACATGGAGCAGAAAGGAGCAATGATGCGCGTAACAACGAACAACGATGGTCAGGCTTCTTTCATGGCTGATGAAACCTCCTCAGTCATAGTTCCAGAACTTGGAATCGCTACAGGGCAGTCTGATAATCCTTTCAGTATCTACGATGATCACAATTCTGTCGAGATTTTGAAACCAACGAGTGATTTGTCCAAATATGGTGGAATCAGTCCTGGGTCTCTCAAAGTAGTGAACCCTCAAATATCTGCCTTGCCTCTTCAACCTATGAATTCCAAAAGATTGAACTCTGTTGGTCGGTCTCAAGCACAGCAGTCCAAGCGTGTTGTTTCAGAACAGGCTAGTGTTGCCACATCTTCTAAGCCTGAAAAAGGAAGGTTCTTTATAAGACTTATGGGGATTAGAGACCTTGATATGCCTGATTTGCTTAATCGGGACGCCAAGGTGCAAGTGGTTCTCGACAATGGCATACATTGCATTACTACTGACTTCTTCGATATCAAATCAAGAGAGTTTGTATCTATTGGAAAAGAGTTTGAGTTGATTGTTTGCGGGGCGTTAGACGTTATTATTACACTGAAGCTCAAGTATGATAAACCGAAACCCACATTGGTGGAAGTCAAAGAAAAAAGAAAGGTTAAAGCGAAGAATCCTATTGCAAGACTCTTTGGTATGAAGGATATTATCACTTCGATCAAGTATGTCACTAAGCCTTCCGAACGCGACCCTATAGCAAATATAGTGGCTGAAGATGGCTCCTTTGCAAAGTTCAACTTTTCTTTCAACAGATTTGAAGAGGAGATCACTTGTCAATCTAAGATATTCCGAATTGATGGGTTCAATGAATGGAAGTTACAGAAGGAAAGTTCAGGGGGGCTGAACAGAAGACAGCCGTACAGAATTTGCTCTCTAGATATGAACATGTTGTATGTTCCAAGAACCTCGGAATATGAGACGTTACCTTTGAGTATTAAGAATGCATACGACCAGGTTAATGAAATCCGTGGTGCTATGAACACGAAACATGAAGGCTACATGTACCAAGAAGGTGGAGACGTTGCGGTTTGGGTGAGACGTTTCTTCAAGCTTGACGGATATGACCTCACCGCCCATAATGAGACCACCATGAAGATGAAAGTCAAGCTCAATTTAAAGAGGGTGATAGATATTATCTACATAGGCGAGCCGGGCGAGGCTTCAGAGAATCCTGTGGAAGCTACTGTGACGGAAATAAGGGAGCTTGCTGCTCCGCGGGTTGTACCCGGAAAGAAAGTTAGGGATTTCAGTGAAACGCTATTTTTGAGCCACGCGTTCAAACTTAAGTTTGTCAATGGAGAAACGGTTGACTTTGGATGTGACAGCGAAGATGAGAAGCTTGAATGGGTCGGGATTTTGAGAGAGATCATCACCAAAAACAACTTCAGAAGACAACCGTGGGTTAAGCAGATGGTGAAGCAAGTTGGGTTAGGTGAAAGAGCTGCTCAGACCACTAGGGCGCAAACGTAAACAGAGAGCTCCTATTCTGGAAGTACGGGGAGCCCGAAAACCTGCTGTCAACGGTCAAAACACTCGTTCCACAATAGCAGTGATGCTTCCCCGGAATTTAGGCGTGATTATCAAGGGTATGCGCCTGGCGTTTGGGTTTCCCCTTCAACGTAACCGGTGCACCGGATGAGACCACTTTTAACTTTTTCAAATAGGCAAAAACAGAGAATCGATAACAAACAGAAATTTTCGGTGACCGAATCTACTCGGAGGAGCTGAAATAGGCAATGGTGTATGGGTGTTCCGGGCCGATAAGATTACCAGATAGGAAAGAGCTGCTGCATGGTGGTAGCTGTCTGTGGTATATAAGGCCGTTTGTGCTGCCTTCTTGAGGTGATGTAGTAGATAAATGAGGTGGTCATCCGAGAGATCTATGAGATAGTTCCGAAATTACTACAAGACAAATATATCACAATCAATAATGCCAGAAGCTACAGGACTTGTTGTTGCGCCACTTGCGGATCATCCATTTGGCGCCAAGATCACCTTGCCTGAGTACACCAACGACCCTTCGAAGCTCAATGAGGAGGACTTCAGCGCACTGAAGGCGGCTCTTTTGACGTACTCGGTGCTGGTGATTCCAAACCAGGAAGAGTTATCACCAGACTCTCAGCACTTGCTAACTATCAGATTCGACCCAACAACGGGTACCAGTTACGGACACGATGAGAAAATCTTCCACTCTTCGAAATCGATTCTCGCTAAGGATGGAAGATGCGTACCTTCGAGACCAGAGGTGATGATGGTTGGTAATGGGTCATTTGAAGCCGGACACGAGGGCATGAAAGCGTTCACACTGGAACATCCAACACACTTCACGTTCCACAAGGATATCTTGTCACCTGAGGAAGTTGCCAAGGGGCAGACCAGATATTACAGATGGCACATCGACGCTGCTTTGTACGAGCTTGCTCCTCCAGTGGTGACCACTCTGTTGGGAATCATTGTTCCGCCAAGCACTGAAAGACAAACTATTGTGTACGAGGACACAAAGGAGGTGAAGGAGATTTCTAAGGGAGCCACTGCTTTCGCTTCAGGTAAAATAGCTTTTGATCTTCTCTCAGATGAGGACAAGCAGTTTGCTTTGACTCACACAGTCGTTTACGCTCCACATCCATACATCTACATCAACAACTGTAAGGCAACTTCAGACGGTCTTACTATTGAATCAGAGAAGCCTCCTAAAGAGACTCCTTTCAATGAGCTTCCAACCTGGGAAGACTCCAAGATCAAAAGACTGCCTCTGGTATGGACAAACCCACACACAGGAAACCACCACTTGCAAGTGCATGGATCCTGTGTTTACCAACTTATGAACACAGAGACCAAGGAGATTGTGGCTGAAGTGGATGAGGCAAGAAACATCGTTCACAGATTGATGAGACCTGCCATCTCTCCGGAATACGTCTACGCTCATGACTGGGAAAAGGGTGATTTGTGTATTTTCCACAACAGAGGGGTTATTCACTCCGTCACAGGTGAGCTTGATCCAGAAGAGAAGAGATTGATGCACCAGTGTAACGTTGCCAGTGGTGTGGACCCTGTTCTCAGTTGAAGCGATGCGATAAATGTTATATAGTTATATGTTTTGTATTTTGACTGCCGTAAGGTGGGATTGGCGTTATACGAAATGAAACCTTCTAAATTCAATGCTATCTATCGTAGATGTTTCGCTGTGTTCTATCTAGTTATTATCTTTATTTTGCCTAGTGTGTTTCGTTACTTCATCTCCTTCTGCGCGTTCTCGTATGCTCTCTTTCCTTGTATTCCATGTGTTGGCCTCCCATCTCCAAAGACTTATCGGCCTGATCCCTGCTGTTGTATCCTAGTTTTGCTGGTGGCTCGGGAGTCATGGAATTTGACATGGGCCGCGAAGGAAGTTTAGGGATGTGCGGTAGGCTGGATGCACTATTCTGGGGAGGCGGTGAGATGTCAGCCCTTTTGCTGATAATTTGTCCCGCGTTTGCCCCAGTTCCTGGAATATTGGGAAGATTAGGCATGCTGGACATGTTTGGCATGTTTGGCATGTTTGGCATATTGGGCATGTTAGGCATATTAGGCATGTTGGACATGTTCGGCATATTAGGCATATTAGGCATGTTGGACATGTTCGGCATATTAGGCATGTTCGGCATATTGGGCATGTTCGGCATGTTAGGCATATTGGGCATGAACGGAGACATGCCCATCATAAACGGAGGGATCATAGGAACATTATTGTTAGTAGACCCGGCAACTCCTCCAGGAAGAAGCCCGCTCAGACTCGGAGGAATCGATCCACTCGCAATTAGATCGTTGATGACTTTAGATGGATTGAACTCAGCACGTAGTTTGTCCTGCTTCGAGCAGTATGCCAGCCATGATAATTCATCAAACCCAAAGTTGAAATAATCCGAAATATCAGCCCCGGGAAGCCTCCATGGCTTTTCTTGTAATTCTTCAAGAGCCAACTGTGTTATCGGCTGGCCGTCGTACTCTCCAATTTTGTTGATATCCAAGCCATGTGTCTGTGCAAGCATGGGAACAGTTTGTCCTGACCCGGATACAGTAACTTGGCCATCAGGTCCCTTTGTAGCGTCAGTAACATCAGTCTTCGCCTCTGAGGATCCAATAATAAACTCCACGTCTGAATCACTTTCTGACGCTTCATCTTCGCCCGAACCAGCCCCAGAATCAGCATCATCGGCTTGATCCCCACTCCTACTTCTAGCAGAAGGCTTTATCTCTGCTCCATCTTTGGCCTCGATGGTAGTTGCGGCCTGCTGTGCGTCTTTCTTTCCATCATCAGACCCGTAAAGGAAGTCGTCGTCTTGATCCATTTTGCAAGAAGTGAGTCAAAAACTGAACAACACACCTTCAATTGCAATAGATAGTGCAACAACTGCTTTTATAGTAGCCAAATGTAGAAGTCGCGGCACGGATAAAGATAAACTTGAAATGCTCCTGTTTATTGTTCCTTGTTGCACTTGTAGTTATGAAATTCACCTAATTACACATCTGAGCTGAGAAGTACTCGTGTACAGATGTCTTCATTGGCCACGTGATGCTTACCAGGGCTGGCGGGCTGTTGAAAAAAATTTTCCACTCTTAGGTGTTTTGTAGAGGTGCGAGGTGGAGTGCGATTTTTCATAGGAGCAACAGAGCAGAGACAAAAGTTGAAATTTTATCTACGACGTAAGAAGAACTACTTGTTAAGTACAAGGTTTTCATCACGGTCAACTAGCATAGTTACTGCACAAACAACAACATGTATGTTAATATTTCAACTGGGAGAGTTGCGTCATTTGAAATACCCCTGTCATTTGATTATTTCACCTGCCAAAGGAGTTAGTTGCATACAGGAGGAAACTAGTAAAGTTGAAGGACTACTCATTTCAATTAGGACAACATTCTCTGCGAATTTTGCGTATAAAGACAGTCTACTAACATGATATATGATTTTAGGTCTAAGAGAACTAAGAAGGTTGGAATTACCGGTAAATACGGTGTCAGATACGGTTCTTCCTTGAGAAGACAGTGTAAGAAACTTGAAGTGCAACAGCACGCTAGATACGACTGTTCTTTCTGTGGAAAGAAGGCCGTCAAGAGAGGTGCTACTGGTATCTGGAGTTGCAAGTCATGCAAAAAGACTGTTGCTGGAGGAGCATACACTGTGTCCACTCCTGCTGCTGCCACCATCAGATCAACTATTAGACGTCTGAGAGAGTTGGCTGAAGCCTGATTTGGTTGTTCATAGCTCAAATGTTCTAATAAAAGATAATATATCGTCAAATGAGTTTAGTAGGTGGTAATTAGTGCTATCGTTAGCTGTTTGTAAGAGATCTAGAGGAAGCTAGGCCGGGTAATTGTTTTTAGTGTAAAAGAAAAAAATAAAATCAATTGGTGCATGCGGGGTTTGAACCCGCGACCATCGCGTGGCTTCGTAATGAAACGATGCGTGACGTTAATATAGACGTCATAATACGACTATAAGCACGATGCTCTTGACCTCTGAGCTAATGCACCAATTTTTTTTATAGGAGAGAACATGTGGGATGATATTGCTTGGGCGTACATATAAATACACAAAATGATTTAACCTTTTTAAATGAGATTAATTACGGTGTGAAGCTTGAATATATGATCAGTCAGTATTTATAAGTAAGTAGGTGCTCAAAAAAAGGCTGCCCAAGGGTGCTCTTTGGCCAACTGCTTAAGTTGCAGGTTGTAGCCATAATTATCGAGGCGGTGCAAAATCTGAAAGTAAGCTAGGATTATTAATAAATAAAGAAAATTGAAAAATTTACAGTAGTTGAAAGATACAAGAGAAGCAGGTTTAGATTTGGGATTCAACGAAGTAAGATGCGTTTACAATGTTGAGACTGAGGACAATGCCAAAGGCACGGGTAAGCTATAGTTGTCTGGTGAGAAGATATAGTCAGCCTTTACTGAGTTTCAAAGACAATAGCGAGTATATACAACCTGTTCCAGGGAAAGATGATCAAATAATAATTTCCATGTCTTCAGGCGTGGATTCTTCGGTTTCTGCTCTATTGTATGCGAAACAGTATCGTAATGTGAAGGGTGTATATATGGCAAACTGGTCTTCTGATGCTGTTGGAACTAAGGCTTGTACTGTGGAAAGAGACTGGGAGCAAGTACAAGCGACTTGCGATCAGATAGGTATCCCTTGCGAGAGAGTTAATTTCGAGAAAGAATACTGGACTCACGTTTTTGAGCCAATGTTAGAGATGTATAGGCAAGGGCTGACCCCAAATCCTGATGTAGGATGTAACCGATTTGTGAAGTTTGGAAAGATGGTAGAGTATCTTAGTGAAAGGTTTAAAGATAATGACAATTGGTGGCTGGTGACTGGTCACTACGCTAAGATTATGAAACATAGAAAATCTGGGGAATTCCATTTGTTGCGTGCCGACTATATGGTAAAGGATCAGTCATACTACTTAAGTCAAATACCAGAAAAGGTATTGAGTCGAGTTTTAATGCCACTGGGCCACTATACTAAACCGCAAGTCCGGAAGATCGCAAGCGAGCACTCTTTGGTAACTAAGGATAAACCTGATTCACAAGGACTATGCTTTGTCTCACAGCAAGGCCACTTTAAGGATTTTCTAGCGGAGTTTCTACCAAGAAATCCAGGAGACATTGTCTCTGAGGACGGTAGAGTCTGGGGTAGACATAACGGACTATGGGAGGCTACGATTGGTCAGCGCTCTGGGGTTTCAATGCCCCAAGGAGATCCTGACTTGAAAGGGGTGTGGCTTATATCAGCAAAAGATTACGCCAACAATCGATTGATAATATCGAGAAAGGACGACGATAAGGCTTTCAACAAGAATCTTATTTATGTGAAGGACTGGAGCTGGATTAACAGCTCCTCTGACTTCAAAAAAATCCCCCCGCAATATCTGGAGGTGCAGTTCCGCTCTTTGCAGGAGGCTATCAGTTGTATAGCGATTATGTCATCATCCCGAAAAAACGGGGAAATCCTGTTTATTTTAGGCAGTCACGTGAGAGGGATAGCACCAGGGCAGAACTTAGTGCTTTATCAAGGCACGAGAGTTCTTGGGTGCGGGGTTATTGCAGACATGGGTGTGCGGTAGTTAGCGGGTCTGTTGAACTGTATATATATGTACATAGCGGGAAAGAATATACATTATTCATGGTCATTTTCTTGTTTCTTTGCCTGAATTGCAGCAGCTAATCTTTGGAGACGACAATGTGCCGTGAAGTAGTAATAGTTTTGCTCGTGGGTAGATATGAGGTTAAGCTGTAGCAAATGTAGTGATTTCACTAGAAGGGTGTTGTAGTTTGTACGTAAGATCTGAAACTGTTTGAGAATACTGTCAGTATGTTCTGGCAAAAGAGATGCAAGTGTGTTTATGTGGATTCTAGTTTGAAAATCACTCTCTAGGGTTTTAAGAGAATCTAAACGAGATATCATCTGATCCAGCGAATTGAGATAATTTTCAAGACCGTCAAGACCTGCTATGACGACTGTTTTCTGTTCCTGGATGGAGAGCCCGTGAGTTACCGGCTGCTTTTGATGTTGAGGTGAAAGCTCAGTATATACATTAAGATTCTTTATCTTCTCCATGAACCTTGCAATCTCCTGGTTGTCATCAAGAATTTTCTTGAATCTTGAAATCTGTGCTGCAAGTTGATCGGTGACAGAATTCTCTGCTGCCGAATCACTTAGCAGAGCCTCAATCCGCACCAGACGGCGATTCAAAGCACTGTAGGATTCCTTTGTAAGCATAATGATGAGCTTGATTGCTCTCAGAGAGTGGTAGTTTGGAGATTCAAGACTCTAGACACGTAAGAATAAATGTTTGGATTTGGTATTTGTAGTGTGAATTTCCCAGACATGTCAGCTTTTACATAAGCAGAAAATCTCGAATCAATTTTCTGCTTTCGGATGAGGTGGTCAGAGAGACAACGTAGAAAAATAAACGTTTTAAAGAGAGAGAGGAAGGGTCTGGATTATATATTTCTAGTGCCATTGCAGGACTATTGTATTGCGTTAGAACATACTTGATTGATACAAAGAAGGTACAAGATGGTAAGTGTGAAGTGATTGAGGTTCGACAGTGCACGGATGGTGAGATGTGGGTAAGAAAGTGAAGGGGTTATACGGAAGGAGTCAGGGAAGGAACAACCGGCACTGCAGAAACGATTGACAGGGTACTAACAAGAACGAACTGGATAGTCGAGATCAGGGTATGTGTGATGTGATTATGAATGAGAAGCCAAAAGAAAGTACTAACAACAAATGATAATAGAGTTGCTGTTTCTGATGAGGCGTTGAAGGCGTTCAACGATTTGAAGCTAGGCAAGAAGTTCAAGTACATCATCTTCAAGTTGAACGATTCGAAGACTGAGATTGTTGTTGATTCAACATCCAATGACACATCATACGATTCATTTTTAGAGCAGCTTCCTGAGAATGACTGCAAGTATGCGATCTATGACTTTGAATATGACATTGGAGGTGGCGAAGGTAAACGTTCTAAGATTGTCTTTTATCAATGGTCCCCTGATACTGCCAGTGTGAAGGCCAAGATGATCTATGCGTCCTCGAAAGATGCGCTAAGACGTGCCCTAAACGGTGTTTCTTCTGACATTCAAGGCACAGACTTTAGTGAGGTTGCCTATGACAGTGTGTTGGAGAGGGTGAGCCGTGGCGCAGGGTCTCACTAATTGTGGCGGTGCATTGCTGCGTCCTGTATTGCCTGTGTTTTTTACTACTTTTTTACAAGTTTTTCTTCTATTTCCAGCTCAGTAGTTATTGTCCACCTGTACACCGCTAAGTTGTCCGGTTTTCTTTGTGTGTAGTGGCGCACGACCATCCGGATAGGATGTTGATCCTGATTTGACGAACTGCCTGGTGGCAGTGGGAGACTTTTAAAAAAAGTGACAGGGGAAACAAAACAAGCCCTTTTCAACCAGTGGGCTATTGACATAACGGTTTAAGCAGTAACCTGGCTAATCATTAACTGGTTCAACTATCTAATAAACTAGAGCTTCCGTACAATGCCTGGTGCAGACGTTAAGCGCAAGCCGCCGCGCGCAAACCTTGAGCAGAAGATTATGATTATGGACTATTACCACAACTCAAAGAGGCCCCAGAGTGAAACAGTGGAGCATTTCCGGGAGAGGTTTTCAATATCTACATCAAGCTTTAGCGAATGGCTGAAGTCCGAACATGAACTACGTCATAGGCTGCAAGAGGCGCAGCATGTTGACGAAGCAACGAGTAAAAGCCTCCGTTCAAGCAAGCGTAAGAGTTCATACAAATATGAGCAGATCAACAAAGCCATGCACAAAATCGTTGAAGAGCGTCTAGCACAGAGCCTACCAATCAATGAACCTATACTGAGGGAGTATTGGGTCAGATTTGCCCGCCAGTTTGGTGTAGTTGAACCTAAACGTATGGAGGGCTTTAGTCATGGCTGGCTGTCTACTTTCAAGCGACGTCATGGACTTGACCGGAAAACTATGAGAGGAGGAAAGCCTCCTACATGTACGGACGCTTCAGATGCAGGCCCCGCAGCTTCCCTTCTTGACCTGGGATCTCGTGGTCGCAGTGTTCAGGGTGGCCCTGGGTCAGACCCTGATCAATTGGCAGGTATACTCCCATCTACAGACTATGGCTACCATGGCCAGCAAACTGCTACTGGTTATGATCATACTGCGCAACTACCTCAACCTGCTGGATCTTACAATACTGCAGCTAGACACCAGCCACAGCCTCATTCACACCAGCCGCAGTCTCATTCTCATGCACACCAGCATGCTCTACCTCATATTGCCCCTCTTCACTCTCAACCTACCCAGCAGGAGTCTCATGAATATTTACTAATGGACTCGCATGCAGCCCATTCTGCGCAACAATCCCACTCTTCTCAGCAGACTCATCAACCTTCGCTTTCTGAAAGATATCAATCATATGAGGTGAATCAACTGCTCAACACGGATGCTGCTGCTTCGTCCTCTCAAAGATCTCCTCAGTTCCAACGTATGCTGCCTTCTGTTCAAGACTCCACGCAGAACTCCCAACAACAGACTCAGCAGCCTGGTCAACCACCTCAGCTTGCAGGCTATGTTGGAGTAGACTCTCAGATGAACAGATACACTCTCTCTAATGGAGTGGGAGTACCATCAGGCCAGTCACAACAATTAGCTTTACAGCAACAAAACCACCAACAATCTCAGCAATCACAAGCACCCCAACAATCTCAGCCTTCCCAACAACACAACAGAGACTCCTCAAATCAACCAGATTTTGCTATAGACATCGCAGATATGGAAAAGTTCATCTTTGTATACTCAGAGAGATTCTTCCAACAATATGGTTATCATTTTGCAAAGTCAAAAGAGTATTTTGAAACGTTTAAATCAAGATTCATGGAAGATAAACTCATGTATGTGTCAAATGGATCCGCTAAACAAAACTCAAGTGTGGACGACTTCTTCATGCGCAGAATGAGATGATCTTGACTGATTACTTGTGCAATACTACAGTATTTTGAACTTGCATCTATTCTATCAAGAAGAGAAAACGTTAAAAGAGACAAAAAGTAAAGAAAAACCAACCACACACCGTCTCACATTAAATTTCAAGCTTCAGAAGCCTCGGTGCTAGGCTTCTGCGCTTGTTGCTGCTGCATGATATCAGCCTCATATTGTTCTTGGGGAACATTACTAGTCTCAACAGCATCGGAACCTTCAATTTCGTGAAAGTCAAGGATCTCACTGTACATCATTATTCTCCATGTATCCACAGGGAGGTCTGCGTCATTGAAGCTCCAATCAAACTTCTCCTCTGCAACAGGTTCATCGGAAGGATCATGATACGGACTTAAGTATGGGTGTTCCAACGCCTGTTCAGCAGTTACTCTTTTGCGAGGGTCAAACACAAGCATCTTGGCCAAAAGATCGACAGCGTCCGGCTCCACACCCTTAAACCGCTCACTCAGCGGCACTGGATCGCGGTGAGGAAGTGATTGCACAAATCTCAGCGTATTCTCAGAACAGATGGTGTCAATAACATCAGCCGGCGGTGATCCAAGCAGTTCTGTGATGATGGAAAACTGGTGAACATGGTCTTTTCCTGGGAACAACGGCTTTCCTTCGATCATCTCTGCAAAGATACATCCTGCAGACCATATGTCCACTTCTGTGTCGTACTTTTGCCAAGTAAGCATAATTTCTGGCGCACGGTAATATCTAGTAGAAACATAACCAGTCATTTGTGGGTCCTGGATTCTTGCAAGGCCAAAATCGCATATTTTTAAGTCGCAGTTCTCATTAATCAGAATGTTGCTAGGTTTTAGGTCTCGATGGATCACTCCCGCAGAGTGCACGTATTTGAGTCCCCGTAAAATCTGGTAAAGAAAGTACTGGATAAACTGCTTCTCTATTGGTCTTGACGTCAACAAACGGTGGAGGTCTGTTCCTTGCAGCTCTGTCACAAAGTATATGTCTTCCAAAGGCGACAAGAATATGTCGTCCAACGAAATCAAATTCTCGTGTCTGAGGTGATTCAGCAACTTGAGCTCCCGATATGTTCGTTTAGCCAGTACCGGGGTAGAAAACGGCTTCATCACCTTCTTTATTGCCACGTTCTGGCCGCTCAGCTTGTCTTTAGCAGAACAAACCAGTCCGAACGCACCCATCCCAACAGGATGAAGGTCCGAGTACCGCGACGTGGTCTCAAACACCGTCCCAAATATCTGTGTTCTCGTAAACTCCTGCGACATGATTATCTAGGCTTAACTTCAAGCTGTATTTAAATGCCTTCCAGAAACGCGCCAAACTCGCTGAAAAAACCACACGAATTGTCCCTGCTCCTTTCTAAGCCGTATGCTGGTATATCTTCCAGCTTTAGTGCTCTCTTCACGTCTCCCAATAACTTATTGTCGCTACTCCTCCTATAACCGTTAAACAGACGTCCTTACTTTTCTCGTGCAATTATTATTTCTCTTTCTCACAACTATGGAAATGAAAACCCCCTCATCTGAAGGTCGTGCCCCACACACCACATTACGCCCTCAGCACCCCTACACCTCATCTGAGGATCACCCCCTTGGTGTTGAAAAATACAAAAAACCGACAAGCTGCTCTATTGCGCTCCTCGCCGACCGCATAGCTCCAACATTGCTTAGCCACAGCTTCCCCAGCTCATCTGCCCGCAACCAAAATGGTTTCCGCTCTTGAAAACCGCCTCAAACAAACACAAGAAGCAGCGCAATCCGGTATCGATTCCGGCCCGTCTCCGGATTGTGCACTGCCTGAAAAATTGATTGCTGAGGCCCATAGATTGGATTTGAAGTATAAGTGCTATAAGGACAAGTTTGAATGCCCGACATTTGAGAGTATGGGGCTGGAAGAACCGTATAGAGTGCCTGGAAAGACCGCGAAATCCCCCGTAACCTATTTTTGTGGAAACTCGCTGGGCTTGATGCCTAAATCGACCCCTCATGCTATTAATAGAGAGCTACAGGCCTGGGCAGACCGAGCAGTCGAGTCTCATTTCCGTCACAGACAGGAAGATGCAGGCTGTACTTCCTGGGTTGACATTGATCTTCCTGTAGTTCCATTGTTGGCGCCCATTATTGGTGCCAGGGAAACAGAAGTAGCTTGTATGGGCACATTGACTATGAATCTCAATTCACTCATGTCTGCTTTTTATCGTCCACAAGCTGGCAGGTACAAAATCCTGTTTGAGAAGGGAGCGTTTCCTTCGGATTATTATGCCTTTTTGAACCAAGCCCAACTTCATGGGTACGATTCCTCTGCGTTACTTCAGGTGGAACCTAGAGAAGGAGAGAATTGTCTTCGCACCAAAGATATCGTGGAAATAATAAAGAAAGAAGGTCATTCGATAGCTGTTGTATGTTTCCCAGGTATTCAGTATTATACGGGACAACTTTTTGACCTAGAGACAATAACCAGGGAAGCACATGATGCTGGATGTGTTGTTGGATGGGATCTTGCTCACGCTGTAGGAAACGTGGAGTTGCACTTGCACGACTGGGACGTGGATTTCGCAGCGTGGTGCTCATATAAATATCTAAACTCCGGACCTGGAGCAATTGCAGGTATTTTTGTTCATGAAAAACATACTAAAGATTCTCAGAAACACTGGCTACCGCGCCCTGCAGGATGGTGGGGAAACAAGGCCGATGAACGGTTCAAAATGCAAGAGATCTTCAAGCCTATAGAAAGCGCACTTGGGTTCAGACAGTCCAATCCAAGCGTTATTGACGTGGTATCTCTCAAATCTTCTTTAGAGGTGTTTGCACAGTGCGGTGGAATGCCATTTTTGCGTGCCAAGTCCAAAGCACTAACAGGATTCTTGGAAAAGCTTCTACTCATGTCTCCATTTTTGGGACCCCGCAGTGATCCTGAAAGCCCCTACTTTTCCATAATCACCCCAAATGATTCTGATGCCCGTGGCGCACAACTTTCGCTGTTTCTCGGACCCGATCCAGCCGTCATGGAACATGTTTTTGCGTATATGAGCCAACATGGAATTGTGTGCGACGAAAGACGCCCATCTGTGATAAGGTTGGCTCCTACTCCACTTTACAACACCTTCGGGGAATGCTTTGAATGCGTGAACGCCCTAAATGCTGCAATTATGCTCATTCAACCACACTGATATTGAACTTATGATCAGATTCCCCACAATCGAGCGCCGCCACATTTACCCAGCATTATCTGTACTGCTTGCCGTATGTACACACTTTTCATGACATACCCCCTGTCAAATAGATTTATTGTTAAGTAGACAATTGTAAGGCTCATACGCGAGGAGCCACACATTCATCTGAAACGCTTACTGCCCATTTGAAGGACCGGGCCCTTACAGATCTCCTATAGTTGTAAGGTCTTGACCTAAACTTAGTCTTGCACCAACTGTGTAAAAGCCGCACATCTCTGACTATTGTTAAAAAGACAGCTACTGTGGCAATATACACCTGACACCCTTGTTATAAGTGAGATGACGTGCTCAAAATATAAGACTCTTGACATAGAAGCGGCTATGCGGCGTATTGTACCACTATTGCTGCTAGATTGTTGAAAAATTCTTCAAGCTAAGAAAGCCACGATCACGTGACAAGCACTAATTTTCCACTGGCACCACAGTAAGTAAGCGAGAGAGCTCGTGAATGCAAGGCTCTTGGGATCGGATTTGATATAAAAGCAACAGAGTATCTTTCTTATCTTCAATTGACAGATGTAGATCCAAGTAACATCAGTAGCGCTCGCACGTTTTATTCATCCTAGTTTCGCTTTTTAAATGACACAGGTGGATAGTGCAGCGGATGCTGCCCTAGAGAATGTTCCAGTAAGAGACTATCACTCGACCCAACAGGAGCCCTTGTGGGAAAAGCCAGTACAGGGATTGCACGTAGAGTCCTTCGAAGAAGAGAACGTTGACGTTAGAGACTACCTGAAACACATTGCTTCTAACCCAGGAGGTCGTGCTGCGACTTACGTCAAATCCTTATTTCCTATTCTTGGATGGATAGGCCACTATCCTTTCACTTTTCAATGGATATATAGTGACTTTGTGGCTGGAGTCACAGTTGCTATTGTCCTTGTCCCTCAATCTATGTCATATGCCCAAATTGCCACTCTTCCTTCAGAGTATGGTCTTTACTCTTCTTTTGTTGGTGTGCTTATTTATGCCTTTTTTGCCACAAGTAAAGATGTCTCTATCGGACCGGTGGCGGTCATGAGTCTTGAGGTTGGAAAGATTATTGCTCGTGTTCAGGATAAGCACGGCGATATTTATACGGGACCCGTCATTGCAACTACCTTGTCATTGCTCTGTGGTTCCATTGCTCTGGGAATTGGAATTTTTAGACTGGGGTTCTTGGTTGAGCTTATTTCCTTACCAGCTGTTTTGGCATTTATGAGTGGATCAGCATTCAATATCATTGTGGGACAGGTACCAGGTCTTATGGGCTTCAGCAAAAACGTCAATACCAGAGACTCATCTTATAAGGTGGTGATCAACACTCTCAAGAATCTCCCTCACACAAAAGTTGACGCTGCGTTTGGCCTTGTTTGCTTGTTCATCCTTTACGCTTGGAAATACACCACCTCATACCTCTATAAGAGATATCCAAAGCAGAGAGTATTTTTCTACCTAGAGCAAATCCGGACTGCGGTGGTCATCATCTTCAGTACCTTGATTAGTTATTTGATTATCAGACACCACAAAGCGAATAGTCCTTTCAGTGTTAATGGAACTGTCCCCTCTGGTCTGAAGCATGTTGGTACCATGGATTTGCCAAGTGGTCTTGCAAGCGATCTTGCATCAGAGCTTCCAGCTGCCACCATTATCTTGGTCCTTGAGCACATATCCATTTCTAAGTCATTTGGAAGAATCAATGACTACAAGATCAATCCGAATCAAGAACTTATTGCTATTGGGGTGACGAATCTTGTTGGAACCTGCTTCAATGCTTATCCTGCGACTGGATCATTCAGCAGATCTGCATTGAAAGCTAAATGTGGTGTACGTACACCATTTGCAGGTGTTTTTACAGGTGCATGTGTGATTCTCTCCATTTATTGTTTCACGGATGCATTCTATTATATCCCTAAAGCTGCTCTTTCTGCCATCATTATTCATGCTGTTAGTGATTTGATTTCCTCGTACAAGATATCATGGAACCTCTGGAAGATACAGCCCCTTGACTGCTTGATTTTCTTTATTGGTCTCATAATAACAGTCTTCGCCACAATTGAGGATGGAATTTACTTTTCTATCTGTGCATCGGCAGCAGTAATGCTTTGGAGACTCTGCAGACCTAAC
Source organism: Ogataea trehaloabstinens (assembly GCA_003706095.2). Classification (NCBI taxonomy): domain Eukaryota; kingdom Fungi; phylum Ascomycota; class Pichiomycetes; order Pichiales; family Pichiaceae; genus Ogataea; species Ogataea trehaloabstinens. The sequence goes on along the minus strand of PPKJ02000005.1, from coordinate 700,655 downwards.
GGGACATTTTTGGGACGAGTAAAGGTGATTGAAGTGGTTGATCCTATTTTGGATTCGCCTACTGAAGAATTTGGACAAAAATTGGGAACTGATGACACAGCCATCACCCATAAGCCAGCATACAGAGTTCAATACAGATGGGTTCCTCTTCCTTCAAACCCTTCAAACCCTTCCTCTATCCACACACAGTACATTAACAACAGGATTAGTGTGCAACCACCACCTCCTGGGGTTATTGTGTTCAGACCATCGGAGTCTTTTGTATATCCAAACTCATCGTCACAAATAGATTTAGTTCTGGATGAGGTGAAAAGAGTCACCAAACCTGCACATCTCAAGTTGGAAAAGACTTTCAATAACCCAGGAAAACTAGAGGTTGCATGGATAGATAAGCGGAGAAAGTCTTCGAAGATGGCCAAAGAACCTGACGTCAGACCACGACTTAAAGTGCTTCATTTTGATTTTAGCCAAGTTATTGGAATTGATGTAACAGCTGTTCAAGCCCTAATTGACCTCAAAAAATCCATAGATCTTTACGCTGGAACAGATTACGAAATCCATTTCTCGGGAATATTGAATCCTTGGGTCAGAAGAGGTCTTGTGAACGGAGGATTTGGTGCCAGTGTTCAAGAGGAGTCTGTCACCGAAGAGACCACCGAATACGACAGCGCCAGCGATGACAGCGTTCCTGAGCTGAAGGTGAAGCCACAGACGCATACAGTGAATAATCTTGAACACCTGTCTGTGAATGCTGGCTTTGCTACAGATGAAGAGGGAAAGCTCTACTCCTTGATAGGAAACTCACATCCATGCTTCCACTTCGACATTCCTTCCTATTCACAGTACGATAACTAGCTTCCAATGTCAACAAGAGCGGCTCGCTCTTATGTATAACCGGCCCATATCTAGAAAGATAATATTAATATGTCATGACGATCGCCACAGAAGAGAACATAACATGTAGCAAGTAGTCCAGGCAGAGGGGAAGAATGGATGGGCTCACCACCCCGCACACCGGGGGCATCTGAATTTTTCTATGAAGTGTAAATTTTTTTGGTTAGTGCCAGACAAAGAGCAGAAGAAAGAGTAATAACCATTCAGCAGACTGAACCAGGCAAGTTTCCGGACGGTAGTTGCTAGCGCTTATATATGCAAGCAGCTAACAAAGGTGGGATCTATATAAGTCGATTTGCGCAGTTGTTGAGCAGAAGTTACGGCCGGAAAGTATCAGTTAGTAGATCTCGAGGAGCAAAAGGATCGGTTGCGGACAGGATGACTGATAGTTTCAACAGAGAGGCTCTGGAGTCTGTGTTGAAGAGAAGATTCTTCTTTGCGCCAGCATTTGAGATATATGGTGGAGTATCTGGTCTATATGACTATGGTCCACCGGGATGTGCTCTACAAGCCAACATTGTTGATGTGTGGAGAAAGCACTTTATTCTGGAGGAAGACATGTTGGAGGTTGACTGCACTATGCTGACTCCTCATGAAGTTCTCAAGACGTCTGGGCATGTTGACAAGTTTGCTGACTGGATGTGCAGAGATTTGAAGACCGGAGAGATTTTCAGAGCTGACCATCTTGTTGAGGAAGTTTTGGAGGCAAGATTGAAGGGAGACAAAGAGGCCAGAGGCCAAAAGATCGAAGCAGTTGACGAGAGTGATGAAAAGAAGAAAAGAAAGAAGAAGGTGAAGGAGATCAAAGCCGTAAAGTTGGAAGACCCTGTAGTCCAGGAGTATGAAACAATTCTGGCAAAGATTGATGGCTATTCTGGCCCTGAACTTGGAGAGATTATGACCAAGCACAACATTGGTAATCCTGCAACTGGCGAGCCTTTGGAGCTTCCTATGGAGTTCAATCTTATGTTTGAAACTGCGATTGGTCCTTCAGGTCAGCTGAAGGGGTATTTGAGACCAGAGACTGCGCAAGGTCAGTTTTTGAATTTCTCCAAACTTCTTGATTTTAACAATGAAAAGATGCCGTTTGCTTCTGCTTCTATTGGAAAGTCTTTTAGAAATGAAATTTCTCCTAGAGCAGGCTTGTTGAGAGTTAGAGAGTTTTTAATGGCAGAGATTGAACATTTTGTTGACCCGGAAAACAAGAAGCATCCTAACTTTAAAAATGTGGAGGACATTCAACTGAGCTTTTTACCAAAGGAAGTGCAACAGGCAGGAAAAACAGAAATTGTTTCCTCAACTGTTGGTGAAGCGGTCAGGAGCGGAATGGTTGACAATGAGACGTTGGGATACTTTTTGGCTAGAATCTATCTATTCTTAATCAAAATAGGTGTGGATCCAAAGAAGTTGAGATTCAGACAACATATGGCCAATGAGATGGCACACTATGCACAGGACTGTTGGGATGCTGAACTGAAGACATCTTATGGATGGATCGAGTGTGTTGGTTGTGCTGATCGTTCTGCCTACGACCTTAGCGTTCATTCTGCCAGAACAAAGGAGAAACTCTGTGTAAGACAGGCTCTGTCAGAACCTAAAGTGGTTGAGAGATTCGAGTGTGAGATTGATAAAAAGAAGTTTGGTCCTAAGTTCAGAAAGGACGCTCCAAAAGTGGAACAATGGTTACTTTCTAGAACTGAATGTGAGCTGGAAGATCTAGCTAAGGAGTTAGAGCAAAAACTCAGCATTACTGCCAAGATTCCAGAGACTGCCTCACCAGAAACTGAGATTCCAGCAGATATCATTAAGATCTCCAAGAACAAGAAGACTGAACATATCCGGGAGTTTACTCCTAATGTTATTGAGCCTTCCTTCGGTATCGGACGTGTTCTCTACTCTATTTTTGAGCACACTTTCTGGACGAGACCTGAAGATACTGCTAGATGTGTTCTTTCCTTGCCTCCACTTGTTGCACCAACCAAGGTGTTGCTAGTTCCATTATCCAACAATGACGTTCTACAGCCAGTATTGAAACTAGTCAAAGATAAACTGAGAAACAAGCAGATCCCATTCAAGGTTGATGATTCATCTGCATCGATAGGAAAGAGATATGCAAGAAATGATGAATTAGGGACTCCATTTGGAATCACTATTGACTTCGATTCGGTGAAAGATCAATCTGTCACTTTAAGAGAGCGTGACACCACTACCCAGGTCAGAGGCTCAATCGATGATGTTGTGGAGGCTATTTTAAACATCACCTACAAAGACGTCTCATGGTCCGACGGAGTGAAGAAGCTCACTCCTTTTGAGTCAAAGACTGACGAAGAGTAATATGTTTTACTTGGGCTGTGTAAGTAGTAGTTAAGCATTGTTCTTCTCTTTTAGAGTTGGAGAAATATGGGGTCTCAGAAAGAACCGCGTCGATCGACGGGTATATATCTCCTCTTACGTCGATCGCTGCCGATCTCCTTTTTGTTTCATATAGGGCCTAATTTTCTACTCGTTAACAAAGACGAAAATTTCTGAGTAAAGTTTACTTTTATTTAGACGGACAGAATTCGGCCATTAGAAAAGACCAAAGTTATCAGCATCGCACACCAACTTCAGAAGGCGTTCATCTACTCTAATTGCACGTGACAAGCCTCACACCTATTACGTCCACGAAAAGAGCCCGGAAGACTCGTTGTTGAGCTGGATCTGAGCACATTTAAGTGGTGCCAAGTTGGTGTCTCTTCCATATCGCGATGCAACCGGAATCACGTGAAGACAACGTGAATGTGCCGAAGTCGCCAGAGCCAACTGGCAACGATGCTATGACTAGTCTTCCCCGATATCCAGGGACGTTGAATGTCAACGCATTAGTTGCTGATGGTGACGGCAGCAAGGAGCCAGTATTGGTTGAGAAAGATCCCTGCACTGAGCGTTCGCTAGACGAATATTTTCCAGAGAAAGGCACTGGCCAGGCGTCTGAACTGCCGTCCTCAGATGCCAAGGAGGAATCGGGTGATGCTGGAGACTTTGTATCTTCTCTAGAAGTACGCATTAAGAATACTCTTACTTTAGGGGACGGGGATGTTGTTAAGCGTGAAAGTACTCATTCGATGGAGACAAAAACGCAGTATAAGGACATATCTTCACACATAGTCATCCAGACCACAGAATCTGAAGTTTCGAAAACCCTTGATCCTTTGCAAACCTCTAAAACTGAAACCAACGACGCTCTTCAAAGAGTTGTCGCTGTCTTGCAGCAAGATCCCGCAAAAGGCCAACCAGAACAGCCAGAGCAGTCTGAGTCCAGCTCATTAAATGTCGGAAAAGAAATAGAGTACTCTCAAATGGGTGAGTTTGAAGGTGCAAACCCCAATAATCTGGATACCGAGGTTAAGGTTATGACAACATCTCCTCGCAGCTATCACAACAGAGGATCCAATCCACTCTCGCCAGGATTACCTTTCACGTATACCTCTGTAGAGAAGGAGGCTGACGGGCAAGAAGCTATATCTCCATCAAATACCACCAATATTCTTTCTTCTGGCGGACAACGGGCTCCTAGCTCTGAAGTTGCCAATCGCACTTCTACAGTTCCCATTGAAAGCTTGAATGCTCCATCGGGTTCTACTTCAACTCGTGATACCAGTACCTCTGTGACCAACTCTCAATTGTCTCAAAGTCGTTCTCGTGGCTACTCTGCCGCAACAGAACACTCAGAACAGTATGCCAATGAACAAGTGGTAGACGCAATAATAGACGATTATCAAGGCGTAACGTCTTCCACTACTAGCGTTAACAGTCCTCAAGAGAATCGTACAGATGCATTTGCTTCTCATCAGATACCAAACTCGTCCACCACTCCTGTACATTCACCCATTTTGAATAAAAAAATGCATACAATCGGTACGCCAAATGCAAGCAGGTCGACGTCTTCTTCAATGTCCTCCAGCAGGAAGGTGAGTGTTGGTTCAAAGACCCCACCAGCAGATATGAAGCGCAGCAGAACTCGAAAAGTTCTGGGAGGCTTTTCCAACCTTGTCTCCAGTTTCACATCTTCGTCAAACAGAGTCTCTTCTCATTCGAAGCTCATTTCTGAGCCGTACGACTATGTAAGACAGCAGCATGTTGAATATGACCCCAACTCACAGACATTTATTGGTCTTCCAGAGGAGTGGAAGATCGCTTTAGCTGCACAGGGAGTATCTGTTGAAGAACAACGTAGAAACCCTGAGGCTGCAAACCAGGTGATGCACTTCTTCCAAAAGAATTTCAGTGATGATTCGAACAAGTTCATGAAAGTTCAGGGACATAGGTCTGGCAGAAGCAATGATGATGATAGCGAATTGAGCGAAAATGAATTAAGAACCCCAAACCTTTCCAGTTCTACGGCCTTTGATAGCAATGAGAGCAGTGCTCCATCCAGCGTTCCTAGTGCTAGTGCAGCAGTGACCCCGGTAAACTACGAAGTTGAGAGCTTTAACACACCCAAAAATATTGGATTCAGCACACCATCCAGTAGTGCCGACAACGAGTTTATACCCAGAAGACATGCTCCACCCCCGCCTGCTCGAAAGCCCATGAGCGACTTCTCGTCCGTTTCTTCTCAAAAGAAGAGCCCGATTGTATCGAACGCAAGATTTCTACCAACATCAAAGCGCAGTCTGACATCCTCACCTTCTTCTCTTATTGGAAGTATTTCCAAAAGGTTTGTATCTGGAAGCAAAACTCAAAGCCCGTCAAGCACGGCTCAATCTGATAGACCGACAATTCTTCATTTAGGTGGTGGTCTGGTTGAATCTAAAGGGACACAGCAGACACCCGGATCTGTATCATCGATTAAAATGCATTCCCCAATGTTCATACCCTCTCCACCACCACAACAGGACACTGCTTTCCAAAAAGATATAGATTCTCATATTCAGAATGATCATCCTTATCCACGGCCTCCACCGCCACCTCCACCACACACTGCTCCTCTCCCCCCACCTAAAGGAATTGAACACTCGAAACAAGACCAGCCTCAAGAACAACAGCTGGAGCGTGAAGTTTCACAGGCTGAACTGAAATCACGAGATAACATTCCTCCAGTTCCCCAAACTAAAGTTCAGGTTGACAGAAAAGAGCTGTCTGAGGCCGATCAAGAGAAGAGAAGACAGATGAGAAAGGCGATGAGAAAAGCCAAAGAAAAGAAGTACCTCAACAGGCTGGTTGAAATATGTTCTTCCGAGGATCCTAATTTGAAATATCATAGTTTGATTAAAATAGGCCAAGGAGCGTCAGGAGGAGTGTACACTGCAAGAGAAGTAGGAACCGACTTCTGTGTTGCTATCAAACAGATGGAGCTAGAGAGACAGCCTAAGAAAGAACTCATCATTAACGAGATATTGGTGATGAAAGGGTCGAAACATAAGAATATTGTCAACTTCATTGAAGCTTACTTACTACAAAAGGATCTGTGGGTGGTGATGGAGTATATGGAAGGTGGATCGCTGACGGACATTGTAACTCACAGTGTGATGTCCGAAAGACAGATGGGAGCTGTTTGTCGAGAAACACTCCAAGGACTGAAGTTTTTACATTCTAAAGGTATTATTCACAGGGATATCAAATCTGATAACATTTTGCTATCTCTTGAAGGAAATATCAAGCTGACTGATTTCGGATTCTGTGCACAGATAAAAGATTATTCTGCCAAAAGAAACACAATGGTAGGAACACCATACTGGATGGCTCCGGAGGTGGTGACCAAAACTGAATACGGACCTAAAGTTGACATATGGTCTCTAGGAATTATGACAATTGAAATGATCGAAGGAGAACCACCTTATCTGAATGAAACACCATTACGCGCACTTTATCTGATTACCACCAACGGAAAACCCAAGCTGAATGATGTTGATTCTTTATCTAAGAACCTCCAGAGTTTCCTTGATTGCTGTCTGGAAGTTGATCCGGAAAAACGACTCGATGCTGTTCAGCTGTTGGAAACCCCATTCATTCTCAACTCTGATGAGAACAGCACGTTAGCTCCCCTAGTGAAGCTTGCAAGAATGCAAAAGATGACCGAGAAAGAAGAAGAACAAACATGAAGTCTGGGAAAGAACTGGAACGTATATTTTCAGTTGACAATGAGACAAATTAGGTGATATGAGTATCTGGAGACTCAATGAATAAAACAAACACTAATTTACAATAACGGAACATAAAAGTCACATGTCCTCATCGGAATCGTCGTCTTCTGGCGAACTGACAACCACGTATTTAGATTGCACAAAGAACAACCTCACAATACCCTTGCCTTTGTTTTCAAATTGATAAAAGTTGCCCATCGGGATTTCAAAAGAACACCCTGACTTGACTATGAAGGTGTTATGAGAGAGAGTCACCTCCAGAATGCCATCAATAACGTAAAAGATGAAGTATGTATCGTCATTAGACTTGATAGCTTTTCTAGAACCAAATGGAATTTCAATGATTCCACCTCCACTGAATTCACTATCTTGATCAAATAATGTAGCAATCCGAAAGAACTCTTCACCATTCTTGATTATGGATATGTTCTTGGATTTACCTGGAGCCCAGGCTATTGTTCTCTCTATTTGATTTTCAGATCCCGGACCTTCAAAAACAGGAATGGTTAATGAAGTTTTCGAAAGCCATTCCGCTCCAGTCATATTCTCAACAGATTCCTCCGGAGTCTTCTCTTTAGTTTCAGTCGCAAGCACTTGGACATCCTCAACCTCACTACTAGGTCCACGCTTGCTGACCTTTCTGCCTCTGGTTGACCCCGAATGAGTAGGCACACTAGATTGGCGACGCTTTGCTGGGGCTGAAGTAATATCGGGCCTATGAACAACATCTTTGAACTGCTTGACAAAAGTACCATTTTCGTTCTTCGTCTCATAGATAATCTTTTCATTTCTCCACCACGCTACAGGCGCAATTTTAGTTCTAGATGACTTTCTGCGTGAGTTATTCGACATACTTTGTCCGTTTAGTTGCCTTGTATCAGATAGTGTTTTGCGGTCTTTGAGAACTTCAGGAGAAATCTCCTCAATCGAAGGTTCTTGGTCATTTTCTGAGACGATTTCTTCTGAATCATCATCAGAGTCTGAAGCAGAAGCTTCTGGAGACGTATCTTCATCAGAGGATTCAGCAGGAACTTCAAAAGTCTTGTTTTTGGTTCGCTGATTTAAAGCTATACTCTTTGTGAGAGAAGCAGATTTGTTTGTTAGCGGCTTTCTTTGGGGTGGTTTTGTAGTCTTTGGAGATCTTGCAGTAGATTTCGAAGCTTTAGCTGGTTTGTGAGAATCATCTAAGGGTTTTTTCTTCGTGGTAACAGAAGGTTTTGAAGACTTCACCTTCTCATAGGCGCTAAGAGTTTTCTTAATTGGGGACGGCTGTAGTGAACGCTGTTTTGGTGAATCTTTATTATGACGTGATTTAGCGGGAGATCCATTCAAAGAAGCTTTGCGAATTATAGGCTTAATCGGGGATCCCATTAGTGTTGCTGACTTGATTAATTCATCTGGATCTTGTGATTCATCGCTACTGCCAGTATACCCGTTATTGGAAGAATCATCTGGAGTTTCTGGAGGCTCGTTCTTTTCTTCAGACTCACTCCTGTCTGTATGGTTTGTGGACCTTCTCAGTTCTTTAAGCTTCTCAAAGCGCTTTGAGAGCCTTCTGTTGGGTGAAAGCGTCACAGACTTGCCATTTGGGGACTTGTATTCATCGTCTGAAAGGTAAAAGTCATACACATCATCAAGCCCGTTATCGTTCTTCTTTGGCGTTCGCGTCAAATGAAAACCCGTCTTTCTACCTGCTTTCCCAGGAAGTTCGAATATCTGACTCTTTCGATAGCTCATGACGCGCTTTTACAAAGGACAATCGCGTCGCAAACAAAGATACGCAGATAATGATCCTTGTTTTTTTTGAGGATATCAGGCTGCCCTAGGGAAAATGCGTTTCCAGCGTGTTCTCTTGCCTTCAACAATCACAATATCAAATTGTTCAGCACTGAACTGTAGAGCAATGAAATACCCTGATGTTGTATCCCACAAAACCGCTCCTCATCGGTAGATGTTTACTGGGGCCTTACATAATAAACAGCTAGTTAAAGCATTAAATATTTTTCTTAGTTTACTCAAGGCATAACAGTAGTGCACAAGATACTAGCAATTGTGCGTAACAAAAATCCTGATAATGTGATAACCAACAAGACGGCTACTGAGTGTTGTATTAGTATACAGATGTGATTTGTTCTATCGATCGGTAGTGGTAACATATCATTCCACCACAGTCATATCGCTAGATTCTCCATCATGATAGCATATCAACTTAACCTTGAATTCAGCGCATGCCACGCCAAAAGTCTTTAGAATGAGTGCTTTTCTAATATCTAAAAGCTCATCCTTTTCAACAACTTTGTAGGGTTCATTAAGAGTGATTTTTCCTGCAACAATCTTGGTTGGAATCTCAAGTTTGCTACGCAACATTGGCTCCATCGAGTGTGTCATAGGAACATCTTCATCAGAGGGAACTTGTCCACCTGTTGAATATACAATACCCTCTGGAATGGTGAAAGATATAGGACTGCGGGTTTTTGCTCTTGGGTAATCTGACTTTGTGTAAGCTTTAAAATACGAGATCACAGTTTCTGGAGTTTCGTCAGTAAACAACAGACCCACAAGCCCCTCCAAAGAGCTTCCTAGCTTGTGAAGATTGTCTTTATATTCGTCTTCAGGAGTCTGTCCTAAAGCTTTCTCGAGAACTTTTCTTTTTCCCATTATAAGCCGAGATCCAGTCCAGTCTCTACGAATATCTTGCAAAACAGGAGTACGAACGTCATCTAGTCCTAAAACCCAAGTGTATCTATGAGAATCTAAACATGATCTGACATCATCAACTATCCGCTCCTTATTCTCTCTACCCTTCTTGTTAGTCTGCGCTAGAGTGACCAGCTTTGATCTCTTTGATTTAGGCATTTTTATAGTTCGGATATGTGTAATACGATGCTTCTATCAACAATATAGAGCCTGCTATATCACCATTTAAGCAGAAACGAGTTACTTTAGAAATTTTTCAGTTTATCAAAATTTTTTGGTGCCGTTTGTGGAAACGGGACACTGCAGCTATTTAGAACAAGATGCTAACAATAATATATAACATTAAGAGAACAAGGGTAAAAGGGGTGGCGATTTATCAATACGTTAATTTGCTGTTCAGTCTTATAGAAAAGGAGGAGTCGCCTAATTGGAAACGCTTATTTCAAGTAGGGGGGTCATTTTAGGGTAAGGAAGTTTTTCTCTACTCATAAAAGAGGTATTTAAAACTCAAAGGCAAAAACAGAAGTCGATTAGATAGCACCTTCAACCATTTTGGAATATATTCTAATCCAAGTCTAATTGGCCGATCTGTTATAGAAGTACTATATGATAGAGCTGGTATAGATTAGTTACGGTTTAGATTTTTTGGAGATGCCTAGAAGACGCTTAAGCAACTCTCTCAAGAGCAGACAAGATCATTCTGCGTTGCCAAGACGAACTAGAGGAAACATTGCACGAGACTCAGATTCGCAACTTCATACCACTTCGCATAATGAGGACTCGGATGTGGATATGCAAGACTCCCCACCAGCGAGCGATGGTTCTGGTGATAACGAACAAGATGTTTTGGCCAGGCTTGCGGGAAATTACCGCAGGTTCTCTCAGACACAACAGGTTTTAGGAGAAAATGAGCCTGGTACAAACGGAGGATCGTCTGTGCAAGCAGTTTTCTGGCCAAACACAACTCAAAGTGAAGATGAAGGTGACAATTACGAAGATGTAGATGAAGAGGAGGATGACGATGAGACAAGAAACTCCCGCAATAATCGTGAGGATGATGATGACTACGATGACGATGACACTGACAACGAAGAACAGCGCACTAGACGATATTCTGAAGAAGGTGATGAATACAACGAAGAAGGAGTGCGTAGCGACATAGGTATGTTTCGTAACGCCCTCGGAAGAATGTTTCCAGGAGTTGGTTTCGGAGAAGTGTTTGGAGGAATCTCGAGAATTTCAGAGCTGACTGACAGTTTATCAAAACAAGACGATGCTTACTTAATCTTGGAGACTTTGAACGAACTTTCTGAAAGGCTACTAATGATGAATGGTATCATGGCTGAACGTAGCTTACCATGTTACAAGTTATCAAAAGCAATTGTGTCTATCTTGGAAAATCCATTGTATCAGGAAGATTTGGAAGTTCAGTTAGTTGCTTGCAGATGTCTTTACAATTTATTAGAGGTCAACCTAGATGCAGTCAACGATGTTGTTGCCGCAGGTGCAATCGAGGCCTTACAGTCGAAGCTCATGGAGATAAGCTATATTGATTTAGCTGAACAAGCTCTACAAACTTTGGAAATGATATCGAGAGAGTGTGGTAAAGAGATTTTGATGAAAGGCTGTCTTCCGTCGTGTTTGATGTATCTAGACTTTTTCACAATTCATGCTCAGAGAAAGGCTCTTGCAATAACCGCCAATTCATGCAGAAGCATACCAGTTTCAAGATTCAGTATCGTCAAGGAAATATTTCCAATCATCCAGAGAGTTGCAATGGAATTTTCTGATCCAAGTGGAGTTGAAAGCGCATGGATAGCCATATCACTTATTATCAAAAGCTACGAGCGAGAACCTTATTTACTGGAACAGATAATTACAGAAAGCCTCTTGAAAAGATTATCTCTGCTCCTTCCTAGTTGCCTATCTGCTGGAAAACATTCTAATAATCTGATAAGTTTCAGTTCATCACTGAAACTTCTTAACTCACTGTCAATCATGGCCAATGTGTCTCCAAAGTTGTCACTAATTTTATTAGACAAATGTGAAACTGGAAAAATGATTCTGGCATCGCTTTATGGATATGAAATGTCGGATTTGAAGGATACTTCATTTGACCGTAATATTCAAGAAAGTCTAGCAAAATCTCACATATCTGAGAAAACTATCTCCCCATCATCCGTTTCAATAGAGGCTTTAATGTCAACCCCTAAGGAGCTAATATTATCCGTCATAACTCTCATTGCTCCTTTAATTCCTTATGGTGATTTCAATTTAGACTCTAGCGATACAAAGGATGTGGGAAATTTCAAGGGGTTCAACAATAGTAAGGATAGAAAGGCCATAAATAAGGCTAGACATGAACTCTATTTCGCCACAGAAGCAAATACTGAAAAAATTGAATCTTTCATAAGAGAGGTATTCCCTACACTCATCAGCATTTACTCTTCTACTGTTGACTATCAGATCAGGAGAGTTATTCTAATCTGCATTCTGAGAGCTTCCTGTGTGTTATCAAAAGAAACACTTGCATCAATTACATTCGATTCCAATATTACATCATTTCTTGCTTCGATTGTAATACAGGGAAGACATATTTTGAAAAAAGAGACGTCACCAACAGCGTCTCTTTACGAAATGAAACCTTATGTGTTAGTGTATGGTGCTCTTTTGATCACTCACCTGCTGATTGTCAAGTCTCCAGAGCTGTTTCTTGCAGATTTTGAACGGGAGGGTCTCTTATCGCATACTGTTCAGTTCTCGAAGCATATAGATAAAGAGTCAAGAAACAACACGACGAGGACAGTATTTTCAAAGAAAACACAAGGTTTACGTGACCAGGAAATGCTTAATAATCATGCTTCTTTTTATAGCGAACATTCGCACAATCGTGGAAGCAGTGACGATTTAGCTAGCTCATATTCGTATGATCTTCGTCGTGACAAGAACACTCCTTCTGACTCAAATGATCATGGAAGTGACGATGATCATGAAGAAGAGGATGATGATGACGAAGAAGGAGAAGATGATGAGGAAGAGGAAGAGTACGAAGAAGAGGAAGAAGAAGAAGAATCCAACGAGATAGACGAAGAATGTGGAGATGAGGAAATTGAGGATGTAGATAATGAACGCTCTCTCAGTGACAATTCCAAGGATGATATCATCAGAGGCGTGAGCCATGATTCCAACAACTCAAGAGATAACCATCTCACTCCGAAGTTTGTGCATGACTTTTCTATGGATAACGATGGAACAATTGCGTTAACCATGGACTCGTTACTAAGCGAAATGTCGAAGTTATGTCTCAACATAGAGGATGATTATGCAAGTATAAAGGCTTCATCATCCTCTTCTAAATCTAAACATTTGAAACTACTTGATGAATTGAAGGTTCTACTTCAAAACTCGGCTGAAGTCAGCTACTCATATAAGCAGTGGTCTGTTATCTGGCAAAAGATGGCTCATTCCTTAGGGTTTGCAGATTCGGAACTCGGAATAATTTCCAGCTTTGAATTAATTGCATCAGGTATTATAGAAACTCTGTTGACAGTTTTGAAAAGTGAGTCTTCCAATGAAAACTCAGATTGTTGCGACGCGTTTCAGAACATATTTTGTTCTTCCTTAAGCCCTATAGGGACTGGAAATGAACTTCCACTGGTATTATTTGTTAAAAAGCTAGAGGAGGCACTTAGTCGGACCGAGTCATTCGAGATAATTAGCTCAGGAGTCCACATCTACTCCTCCGGGTCTAATAGGAACGAGCGTACATCTTCAATGGCTAAGCAGATTAAAGTGAGACTGATGCCTGCTGATGATGACCTATCAAAACCAAATAGAGAGCTAATGCTCATGGTGCATGCGATTGCTACTTTCAAATCTATAGATGGATTTCTCAAATCCAGATCTGATGGAGTTCGGAGTCTAATGAGAGCTATTTCGATGCCTTCCTCAGCGGCACATGAGACAGAAAGCCCTTATCATTTCGAATTTAGTATCGATGGGGAGGTTATTCCTCTTGATACGACAATTTATGGCGCGATATACCGATCCCTGCAGACAATTACAAACGAGATTGTTGCTCCCGAGAAGGTGTGGATGGGAGCCCCACACGTGATAAAGTATAGAAAAGTGGAAGGCAACCCTCCAGAGTCGTACGAGGAATTATATCCATCAGACGGTAACGAGAATGATTTTCAATCTCTTGGGGATATTAATACCATTCAGATTCTTCATCTTTTGAAGGCTCTTTTTGAAATCAATTCACAGTGTCTCAATACAGGAGCCTCTGATATGTTGTTTTTGAACTACAAGCTTACAGCAAAACTTAATAGACAACTTGAAGAGCCTCTGATTGTTGCCAGTGGAACTTTACCTGATTGGAGTGTGCAAATTACTAGACACACACCATTTTTATTTCCTTTGGATACCCGAGTGTTCTTCCTCCAGTCCACTTCTTTCGGTTACTCGAGATTAATCAATCTATGGCAGATGAGATCGAGCAATAATGAAACGGATAGACACTCTTCTGGATCGACAAACAGCTCCCAGCTGGGCAGACCTGTAAGACACAAACTGAGATTGTCGAGGAACAGACTTCTTCAAGGAGCAATTAAAGTGATGGATGAATATGGAACTATTCCAGGACTACTAGAAATTGAGTACTTTGATGAGGTTGGAACTGGTTTAGGACCTACACTCGAGTTCTACGCAAATGTTTCCATGGAATTTTGCAAATCAAAGTTGCGTATGTGGAAAGAGGTTGATTCTAGAACAAGTGCCTCGGATAGTAACGCTTTTGTGAATTGGCAGACAGGATTGTTTCCTCGTTCTGCGAATAAGAGCTCATCACTGTTCCCCAAGACAATTCATCTTTTTTCTGTTCTTGGTAAGTTTGTTGCCAGATCTTTACTGGATTCTCGAATTATTGATTTTAGATTCAATTCGGCTTTCTTCGAAATTGCCCAAGAGGTTGCAACAAGTTTGAAGCCTACCAGCTCACAGCAAATGAAAAGACTGAATGTGGTAGATCCTGATTTAGCCAAGTCTTTAAAGCATCTCACCAAGTATCTTGACAAATATGAAGGTGTTAGTGCTAATGAACGCGAACTTGTTGAGGTTGATGGTTGCTTATTATCAGACTTGGCTCTTCATTTTGTACTTCCAGGATCGGAAGATATCCCTCTATGCGATAATGGAGACGAGATAGAGATTACAGCCGCTAACCTCAAGACGTATATCAATGCGGTGGTTGACATGACAATTGGGTCAGGGGTAATTGAACAAATCGAGGCGTTTGTTTCAGGTTTCAGTGCTGTCTTTCCATTTTCCTCAATGGCGATCTTCTCCCCAACTGAGCTTGTCAGGTTGTTGGGAAACGGCGAAGAAGACTGGTCTTTTGCTACCTTACTTGGTGTTGTTCATGCTGACCATGGATATTCGACAGAATCGCCTAGTATACAGAGACTGCTGGAGATAATGAGCGAGTTCACAATACTGGAGCGAAGAAAGTTCTTGCAATTTTTAACAGGGTCTCCAAAACTACCAATTGGAGGATTTAAAGCTCTACATCCAGACTTCACTGTTGTTCTCAAGCATTCAGAGGATGGACTGAAGCCCGATGATTACTTACCAAGCGTTATGACATGTGTTAACTACTTAAAACTTCCTGAATACTCGTCCAAAACCGTTATGAAGAGGCGGTTGAGCCAAGCCATGAATGAAGGCGCAAACTCCTTCCTGCTATCATAAGCCACATTGTCCGCTTTTAATTTTGACGAAACCAACTGGTCAGTCTTGACAATAGTCCCTGCGCATTGTCATGGGATTTGCTTAACCCTTTCTGTGCATTGTCTACAGCACGGGCGCCAGCCTCACTGGCTCGGTCAACATATGAATCCAGAGACCTTTGAGCCTCCTTCTTCTTAGATAGTATATCCTCGTACCCTTTTCTAGCTTCATCCTGAACATCTTGTGACTTTGCAGATCTCCATTTAAACCAACTAGATTGAGTTTCATCAAACCTCTTTTTGGCAAGTACTGATTGGGTATTGTAGTAATCAGCAACCTTTTGCGCAGTCTCCTGGGATCGAACAGCTAAACGGCCGTATTTGTCAAATAGAGCATCATAGGTATCGCTTGCAACATCCTGCTCAAGCTGTCCCCATCCAGCAACAGCCCGCGATGCTCTGTCAGCAATCTCCGAATCGGTCAGCGGCCTTTTCAATGCATCTCTAACTTCATCCTTTTTCTTTTGCGCTCCCTTCAAAACTTGGTTTCCTTTCTGCTTCGCAGCTGATGAAAGCTTGCTTGCTCTTTGCTCAGCTTCACTAACCGCATCTGAGCCCCATCTTGCCAAGTTCTGACTTGCCGAGTCTAAATTCTGCTTCGCCTTCTCAACTTCATCCGATGCCTCAGAATTCTTCTGTTTGCCCCATCCAATCCAGCTATCCTTCGACTCTGCAGCCCGGTCTTGCGCCTCTCTCAGTCTTTCGACCGCAGCAGCATACGAGTTCTCAGCAGAGTCTTTGGATTTTCCAAACAGTGAGGCCAGTTTATCCTTGGTTAGGTCAAACTTCTCTTTTGCCTGAGCTCCGGCAGAGCCCGCGCTGTCTTGTATGTTCTGATTCTTCTCACTGATCCATGAAGAGGCAGAGCTGCGTAAATCGTCAACCTTTTGGGCTCCAGAGTTATATGTACTCTCAATAAAAGAAGTATCCACTTTTGGCGGAGGATTCCAATTGTACAACCCTAATTGATCTGTGGCACGTCCGTGATTACATTGAACGTCGTAAATGTAAAACCCGGTCAATCCAGTGGCAATTGCTAAAACTACCTTGTTTGACATTTTTCCTGATGTCATATTGATATTACTCGCTTTCACAATTAAAATAGTCTTCGTCAAGTTTTATAGCCTCTTGAGCAGCTCAATTGACACCTCAATTTATCAAAACTCATCTTTCCCTTGTTATATATGCACTGTTGGTGCAATTTCCACATCTCATAGCAAATGTGGGGCTTTGATTGCGCTCGTGACAGAACAGTAGTGACGCTATAAAAAATAGCAACTTTGCTAGGATTCACTGCCCTTTTTGGAAAAGTCGTCTCCATGCGGCTTGTTTCTCTTGCTTTCTAGAATCTGTTCAAATTAACGGTGAATGGACTTGGTAGTGTAATTACAGGCAGGCGGTCAACAGCAAACCACAATTGTGCCGCAGAATCACAGCAGGCTGCTGATTCTCTTTGCATCCTTGATGTTCTCATTAATATTCTGGTCCAAAATCTTAGCTCTTTTATGCATCTTGTCTAGTTTACGTTTAGTGGATCTCTGGTGCACGTGCTTCGAAGACAGATAGTCGTTTGAATCAGAACTGTTAGTGTCATCTTGGTCATCGTCAGATGGACACAGCTTTCGTTTTCTAGTGTTCTCCTGTAAAAGCTTGATGAACTTGTTCTTCTCTTTGTCAAGCTGACTTCTTTTCTGTTCCAAGTCTGTAAACAGCTTTTCAAAGTTCCTCTTGTTGATTTCAGTTTGAATTTTGAGATCTTCATACTTCTCTTCGAATCGGCTATTAGCTGATTCTTGAGAAGCTCTCAGACTTAAAAGTTCGTACTTGACATCATTAAGCTCTTTGAGTATCGTATCAGTAGTATCCGACTTGAGGTTTTTGATTAGGCTCTCCAAATTCCCAAGTTTAGTGTCAAGAGAAGCAGAGTTCTCCTTGTATTGAGAAAAACCAAGAGAAGGAGGAATCATGTCTGAAGCCGCATACCTGGAATCCATTTCTAAAGGAATTTTATTCAGTTCTGGGGCGTTATTTTCCAACTGTGACATTTGGTTGAGTTCGGTGTTGTTCCAGCTCTTTAGCGCTGTATCTGAATCGCCTGAGGATATATTCTTAAGTCTTTCGTTAGTGGAGACCGGGGAATTCTCATTATACAGAACAGAGCTAAATAGTTTGGAGCCAATTGCAGTTAAAGAACCTAACAGTCCATCGCCGGAGCGCTTGGAGGTGGTACCAGACTTGGGGTTCAAATGAGAACGGGTTCCTGGAGTATATTGTCGGTTTTTGAGTGCCTTGAGAACGTTTTCTGTTTTGATTCTTTCAGGGTGATGGATACTTCTTATAGGCGATTCTCCGAGTAGTTCATATGACTTTCTATCACGATAGGAGCTGTTTGAATTCTTTAGTATTGAGCGTGGTCTTTCCAGAGAAGCTAGTTTCTCCGAAGAAACTGGACGCGTTGTAGCCGATCGAACAGGAGTGCGGGACGATTTGGTGCGGTCACTGGATCGAAGGAACTCCGTTGCAGCATTATTACGTCGACGTTTCTCGTATTCAGAGAGTTTCTCGTCGTGAGAGAACTTGACTCGCTCATTTCTCGAGTACTCTGATCTCATTATGGAGTCAGATGAGATGATCTCTTTTCAAGTGGCAATTTTTCCGAACAGGGTCAGTAAGCCTGATGAAGGGATATGCACGCACTTGATGTGTTCAGGAACGTCTTGTGACTCCAAAACACGACCTCCTGTTCTGGGAAGAGCTTCCTTTCTGTCGATGTGTATTGGCTTGTTTTTTCTTTGTTTTTCTATTTACTTTATTTTGAAAGGAGACGCGTAAAAATAATGTTTCAAGTCTCAGCAAGACCAACGGCACAAGATCAAAACGCATTGAGGCGGGCATCGGCGGTCCATAGTTCACACTGGTAGTATTGTATTTATTGAGAAAGTAGATGAACCAGCGATGAGCAGCCCTGCGGTGCTACCGATTTCACTGAAGCCGTCGAACCTACGACCGGTTGCATATCGAGTTCTCTCCAAGAAGCATGGGCTAAATATTCAGTCAGGAGCCCTTGAGAAGCTGAGCGAGTACGTTGGGAGGAAGATTGGAAATGAGTGGAGGGGTCCTAAAACGATATCATTCCTGGAAGAGGTGGCCAAGATGTGGAAAGAGCAGGATAAAGGACTGTTTCTGGATGGAGAAAGTATAGCAGTGATAATTAGAGAGATCTCTTCAAAGAACGACAAAGACACAAGGCACAATCAAGGCTTGCGAGAAAGAAACACAAAAATAGAGCCACCGACAGATCTATCTTCAGAAAAGGCCAGATCTGCTGTGGTTGAAATCCAAGATGACAATCATGAGACTCAAAGATCTTTAGAAACCGATGAAAATTCCGTCCTTTGGAAAGACTACTTCAAAGCTACCCAGATGTCACAGTTTGCTAAGTTCAGGTATAATTCATTAAGAAACCAGTTTGACATTCAGTATACGAGCTCAGATACTCCTTCTGCTCTGGAACTGCCTACAGTTATGGACAATGTTGACTATTTCACCAGCAATTTTCATTTATTGAAAGATCGGCTTCTAAGAAATGAGATCTTCCAGTCAAGCTCTACTTTCGACACGGGGACTGGCGACAGCTCCGGATTCCACCAACAGCAAATCACATCGATCAAAAGTTTATTAGGAAGACATGGTCAAAGATTTCTCCTTTTTGGTCTCCTTGCCAAAAATGCAATGGGACTCTGGCAATTACAAGACGACACTGATAGCATAGAGTTGGAGTTGGGTCAATGTATTTTTCCAACGAACTGCTATTTTTGCCAGGGAAACTTTCTTATTTGCGATGGAGTTTATTCCAATAGTGGCAAGTTTTACGTCAATTCAGTTGTTCATCCACCTTGTGAAAGAAGGGAGTTATCACAAGAGGTACTGGGACATCTTGATTTTAATATGATGCACTCAAAAACTGGAAGAGTTGACAACAACCTTAAAAAGCAAATGATTGCTCTGGAAAAGCAATTTGATCACAAGCTTATCATCCTAGGCGGAGATGTTGATCTTGGTGATCCTGATGTGATTGAAGGATTGAAAAAACTGTTTACTAGGATATCTGGAGAAATGGAGAGCGAAGAAATCGATCCAATTGCGTTTATAGTCTGCGGATCTTTCACTGGGCATCCATTTACTGCGACCTCGTTGTCCTCGCCAAGTCATTCAGCCTCTTCTGGCATCTTCAAGTCATATTTTGATTCCTTAGCGGGAATCCTAGAAAAATACCCAACTCTCTGCTCTTACTGCAAATTCGTCTTTGTACCTGGTGATAGAGATCCATGGTCTTCGATGGTAAGTAGAGGATCCAATTCTACGTGGCCAAAGTCCAAAATACCCCGAATTTTCGGAAACAGATTAACAAGATTAATAAAGGATATCGAGTGGTGTCCAAACCCTTCAAGATTAAGCTATCTTGGCCATGATATTGCCATTGATCGTGATGATATTGGCGAAAGATTTAGAAGAAATGACATTTCCTTTTTATCAAAGATTACTGCAGAAGAGTCTCATGAACCAGATGAAAGCTTGTTAGAAATAGATAAACTTAGCAAGCCAAACCCATCAGCGGATGTCTTTGAGGCGCGAAAGCTGGTGAAGAGTTTGTTGGACCAAGGCAATTTGTCACCATTCACCACGTCTGTGAGACCGGTGTTGGCGAACTACTCGTTGGCCTTAAACCTCGTTCCACTTCCGACGTTATTAGTTCTTGTTGACGTCAGCAGTCCACAATTTGATGTCATATATGAAAACTGCCATGTGATAAACCCAGGAAAGTTCTTGGCTCATAACAAAATCAATTATATGGAGTATTGCCCTTCCACAAGAAAAGCAGCCATTAAAGAGCTTTACTAGGAAGAATACTTTTTGATTGTTGCTGTCACTGAACAAGGCATACAATATGCAGGATCAATCGGTGTCAGATCTTTGTATCCTAAAAGACTAAGACCTGCAATACCAAAAAATGTATGATAAACATCAACTTCATTGTCTGGTCTATCACTAATCCCCCCCTGATCGGGATCTTGACAATTGAGGATAAATTCTGTCAACTTTTCGCC
This sequence comes from Ogataea trehaloabstinens, assembly GCA_003706095.2. Taxonomy (NCBI): domain Eukaryota; kingdom Fungi; phylum Ascomycota; class Pichiomycetes; order Pichiales; family Pichiaceae; genus Ogataea; species Ogataea trehaloabstinens. The sequence goes on along the minus strand of PPKJ02000005.1, from coordinate 680,045 downwards.
GTCAATATAATCTATTTTACCCAACAATGCCAAGCATGATAGAACCCACCAACTGTAGCAGACATCCGGTAGCTTTTCAGGTCTCCCATTTAAACCTCCATTGGCCACTTGTCTATCGCTCAACCACCATAAAAGCAGTTCTTTATTCTTTATCATACCAAGCTTACCCACTATCGATAATGTGGCTAAACATGTTAGTATCTGGCCTGAATGAGACTCGGCCCCAGGAACCATTCCAAACCCTCCATCGAAATTTTGACATTGAATAATAAACTCAACTGCCGGATCAACTATCTCGGCCGTGAGCTCCTCCAGTATGCTTAAAGCCTGTATAGCAGTATAAATAAAGCGTGTGTCTACTTCTCCAAACCGGTCTCCTTGAAACGAACCGTCTGGAAGCTGTAACTTCTTGATGAATGCACAAATCATTTCTTTCTTATCTTTGATTTCATCTAGCATATCATACATCTTGAGGATTTGAATGGCAGACAATGTCGACAAGATATGTGCGTCGTGACGTGGAAATGAACCGAAGCCCCCTGTTTGCGGGTCAAAACAGTCTAATATAAACCGTAGTACATCTTGCTTGTTAAACTCTGATTCTCTCCCTAACAAAAACAGTACTCCCAAACCCCAATACAGCCCATTCATTCGTAGATGCTCTGACAACCAGTACTCAAGGTACTCTTTCTTTTCCAGAGACTTGACATACTGCACGTGTTTGTCTCTAAGGAGCATCTTCGAAGACATGGTGGCTCACGATTGATAACACTGTCAAGTGTACTTTGTATATATAATTTTTTGCTTTAGTTAAATTTAGTTTACTAATAGGAAGGAACCTGTCTAATCACAACATTATTTATACTAGGATACATATCATAACTTGTTACTAAACCTCGTTGCTATGGCTGCAGGGTCCTGATCACCCTTCACATCGGGAGCGGATAATCTCGCCATTGACGACTTTATGCGTCGTCGGTCCATCAACATATACTGCATTTGCTGTCTTACTGAGTTCAACGCCACGCGCTGGTTGTTGAGCTCTTCTTTCATAAATGCACTATCGGTCGCAACCGTGGCAAATAACTGCTTATTCATCTCGAATTCTCCGACGACGGGCCGAAGTCTTTCGATGTCTGTTCTTAATCTCTCAAATTCCATAAGCAGATGAACGTAATCTTCTTCTTGTAGATTGTTGAACAAGCGTGAAGTATTCGACGAATTCTCATGACTGTTTTGATCCTCTATTTCTTCTAGCTGTAATGAGTATCCCAGGTTTGTCAGCCGCCCTTGCATTATCGAATCCAATATCGTTGATAACTGTGTCTTGAGATATTTGTTCTCATCCCAAAGCCCATCAATTCGGGTCTCTTGTTTCTCAAAATACCCCGTCAACTTGGAAAAAACACACTCCGGTACATGAATAGTGTTCAGCAGCTCTCTGCTTCCCCTCCACTCACATCCATATTTAGACCCAGGACATTTGATATGTATCTTTTCACAATAGTTCTCATGCTTCTCAAACACCTTAACTGGGAACTCTAAGTTACATCCTCGACATTTCACCAAATTCTCGTTACATTCACTCTTCAGATGTGCGTCTTGCGTTATCTTGCTAATCAGCTCATTACATTTGGAACACTCAAATAACTCATGTGGACATTCTTTGTTCTCTTCAAAAAAACGCCTTTCCGTCAACCTTTTGCAAAGCTGCCCATCTGATCCTACCCTGTCGCACTCAAACCTAGTGAACTCGCAGTTGTCCAATAAATGATGCTTGATTTGCCACCTGGGCCCAATCCATTCACAACCTCTCCTATGATTCAGACATTTAACACTAAGATCGTCTGCAATATTAGAAACAATAATAGGCGCAGGAAAAACGTCACTGACTTCATCTCCCTCACCACTGCTCCCTTCAGAAACCTCACAGTGGTTTAACGGAGTTCTGTCCAAAGGACATTTACTCCCCATAGGTGACTTTAACGTCTCCATCAGACATGTTCGACAAAACGTATGCCCACATATCGTCGTATACGGATTGACAAAGGGAAGCTGACATATCGGGCAGTTCAGATGGTCTGTGCTTGATGTATACGTCAGCGATCGAAGGTCAATCGGTTGTTCTCTGCCGGAGCTCAAAACATCAAATCCTGGCACCTCCGGTGTTTCTGTTTCTTGCTCTTTCGGCTCGGATTGAAGTTCTGCCTGTTGAACCTCCTCCACACTTAAACGATCAAATTCCTGTTGAACAGCGTCCATCGTCTGTGTTTGACATTTGATTCAAAGTAGTATACCGACGCTTAGTTGCACTCACACTGCTCTTTTGCTTGTCCAGTTCAATCGGCTACAGATGACAGATTAGGTAATAGCAATTAATTATCTAGTGGGGTTTGCGAGCAAAATGAGATTCTAGCGGTGCAGAGGTGTTGGGCTAGCCATTTTACAGAGCACTCAATAGATAGCAGTCATTAGAGGCCAGTCTATTACAGACTAGGTCATAAATAGTACAATACATAACGGTTCAACATTCTTCCGCAGAAGAGATCCTGGATTTCTTTCTTTGAGAAACAAGTCTCTGCGACATTTTGATTTTGAAACCTCCTGTCAAAATCTTCTGGGTCTCCTCTAGTTCCAAGTTCGAAAGCTCCGGATAGCAGAAGTAGACAAATACCACAGAAACCGCCGTTAATGCAGCAAACAATGCAAATGTTCCGGTTGGAGTGATTTTCTCCAACATTGTGAGGAATGTAGACGAAATTGTAAGGGAGCCAGTCCAGTTAGTAGCTGTAGCATATGAAGCACCTAATCCTCTTACAGATTGCGCAAATAACTCAGATTGTTGCCATGGAACATTACCAATTCCAATAGCATAAGATGCAACAAACAATATCATTGCCACCATGATGACATATCCCCATGCCGAAACATCTGAGTCGACATAGGCCGAATGACCTGAAAACTTGATATCAACAAAATGGAAAGCTATAGCGTTCAATACCAAAAAGGCTGCCATGAAAGGTAGACTAATCAGTAGCATACGTCTGCGCCCAACCTTATCGATGATGAAGAAGGCTAATATAGTGAAGACAAAGTTTGTTCCCGAAACAATAATGGAGACAGCTGTGGCATTACTAAATCCAATTGCATCGAAAATGGTCGATGAGAAATACATCAGCGAATTGAACCCTGTGAATTGTTGAATACCCTGTAAACCACATGCAATCACAAGAGCTCTGAAGTTACAAGGAATCATATGAATCTCCTTGACTGCATTCCAGGACTTTTCAAACCAGTTGCGTCCAGGAACGGCGGAGTTGAGCTCCTTGATCTGCTCAATCTTTGAATAAATGAGCTCAGGTGTAGCATCACGATGAGTTCTCATTATAACCTTAGCTGCCTTTTCCACGTTACCTTGCTTGATTAAAAATCTAGGGGTTTCAGGAAGGAAAAAGAATGCAACGAGTTGCACAACAGGTGGAACAATCGACAAACCAACGACAGCTCTCCAGCCATTGTCGACCTTATTGAGTCCAGCTCCAATACCGTAAGCAATAAGCTGACCACCTGTTATTCCTAAACAGTTAAGAATCACTAGTCTGCCCCTAAATCTAGAAGGTGCCAACTCGGAAATATAGAGTGGAGCGATTAAAGAACCAATTCCTACACCGAATCCCATCACAAATCTACCACCTATCATAGTCCAGACAGTGTGGGATGCACATTGAATGATGGCTCCAATAATAAATAGAGAGTTAGAAAACATCAAAACAGGCTTTCTACCTAGTAAGTCGGCAATACTACCAGCAAAGATAGCAGTAATAAGGGCACCCAAAGAGGTGGCAGCAGTAATATACTCTTGCTCACCGTAGCTCAGGGTTTTCCCAAAATCTGTCCCTATAGAGACTAATGCAGAGGAGATGTATCCAGTATCATAACCAAACATGAAACCAGAAATAGATGCTAGTACGGTCAGACAAATAACCAAGAATGTCGGCCTTGAGCTGTCCATAGAAGTTTCGACTGACGACAGCTCATTTTTGAAAGAACCTGATCCCTTTTCATCAGAAGAGACGGAATAGTCTACTTGTTCCAAGGTTGCTTTGACTTCGCCGGCGCTCATTGTTTAGGGCTAAACAAATTAACAGTCCTCGCTACTATCGAATAATGGTACTAGAGTATGGAAACGATTTGTACTTTGAATTTTCTAATTCTATTGGTATAACAGGAGTTCCCGATAGCTTCTGATTCGTTAGCAATGGCAGACACAGTGCAGTACTTAAATGACAACATAAATGTCTGATTGCTTTGACCTAAAGATAATCTGGAAGTTTCTTTAAAGGGAGCGGCATTTTCTCCGGCCGGACAATAAAGCGGGACACACGACTATTCATTGGTTGTCGGGCAGCAAAACGCGGCGAAAATTCCGAACACGAAACAAGATAATCCTCCATAGTTACCCGGCCGTATAAGAGGGGCTTTTGTTAGTTTTTCCGTCCATCGATCTTCCGCCTCCAAAAGAATAGTTTCCGTTCAGTTTGGTGTATTCCGGGTAACAACGCGAAGATGCAATTCATTTATTCTCAAAGGGGAAAATATGGTTTGAAACCGTGTGTGTTCCTTCAAATTCGAAACCCCTTTTACCTTCTCTTGATCTTCTTGTTATATACCTCCGTAACACGTTAACAGAAGCTGTCATTAACATTTGTCAACTTGTGATCACTTTACACAGCTAAAATAGACAGGAGCGCTTCAATATGGCTACCGTGGCACCTGCCCCTGTTGCAGGGTCAGTTTTGCCTGCAATTCAAATGAATATTAATTACACAGACCTAAGAAACAAGATTCAAGACTTTTTACTTCATTTCAAGTCACCAGAATCCCTCGAAACAGAAGACTATGATTTCCACATTGATGCTGAAGCTAATGACCAAGATGTAGGAAAGGGCCCAAAATATATGTATCTGCTTCAAAAAGTGGCCAACCGAGAACTCTCCACCCTTTTTGTTGATCTAGACGATATAAAAGTATACGAAGAAACCCAGCTTCTATCACAATCACTTTCACAATTATCTTCAAGAGGCCTAGCTGAACATATTATCAGAAATACGTTTCATTATGTTGAGCTCTTCTCTCAGGTTATAGATGAAATTATGCCTGATCCAACTATTAACATTTCCCATAAGGATGATGTACTTGATGTCATCATACATCAACGAAAGCTTAGAAACGCAAGAATTGAGAACGAGCATCGTGAAGAAATGATCAATAGCGGGCTAGGAATGGATGAGACCCAGGAACAGAGAAGTAGAGATACATCAGCCAATCTTTTCCCGCCTCAATTGACTAGAAGATATTGCTTATACTTCAAGCCGCTCTCGAATTCTGTGTTCAAGAGCTCATCCAAGGCACTGGCTGTTAGAGATGTTAAAGGCTCTTTCCTAGGACAACTCATTACCGTGAGAGGTATTGTCACCCGAGTATCGGATGTGAAACCAACAGTACAGGTCAATGCTTATACCTGTGATTCCTGTGGATATGAGATATTCCAAGAGGTAAACACCAGAACATTCACTCCACTTTCAGAGTGTACTTCCGAGAAATGTTTAAGCAATCAGCACCGAGGAAAGCTATTTCCCAGCACCAGAGCCTCCAAGTTTTCCGCTTTCCAGGATGTCAAGATCCAGGAACTTGCTAATCAGGTTCCTGTTGGTCACATCCCAAGATTTCTGACCATCCATGTTAATGGGGATCTTGTGAGATCCATGAATCCTGGTGATATTGTTGATGTGGCTGGTATATTCTTGCCTGCTCCATACACTGGTTTCAGAGCCTTAAGAGCTGGTCTTCTCACGGAGACGTATCTAGAGGCTCAGTTTGTGAAGCAGCATAAGAAGAAATATGAGACTTTAGGTCTTACACCTGAAATTGAGGCGAAGATCAACGAGATAATAAGCAACGGTAATGTTTATGAGAGACTTTCTTCGTCAATCGCTCCGGAGATCTTTGGACACGATGATATCAAGAAAGCATTACTACTACTTCTGGTGGGCGCGTCAGCCAAAGAAATGGGTGACGGAATGCGTATTAGGGGTGACATCAACATTCTGCTAATGGGAGATCCCGGAGTTGCCAAGTCACAGCTGCTGAAGTCTATTACGTCCATAGCACCAAGAGGAATTTATACTACCGGAAAAGGATCATCGGGTGTTGGTCTCACTGCCGCTGTAATGAGAGATCCGATCACAGATGAAATGGTACTAGAAGGAGGAGCATTGGTATTAGCGGACAATGGTATCTGCTGTATCGATGAATTCGATAAAATGGAAGAAGGCGATCGAACCGCCATCCACGAAGTGATGGAGCAGCAAACGATCTCCATTTCCAAAGCAGGTATCACCACAACGCTGAATGCCAGAGCGTCGATCCTAGCTGCTGCCAATCCTCTTTATGGTAGATACAACACGAGACTGTCTCCAAACGAGAACATCAATCTGCCTCCAGCTTTGCTCTCCAGATTCGATATCACCTTCCTAATTCTAGATAGACCAAAGAGAGAAGATGACGAGAGATTAGCTGAGCATGTTACCTTTGTTCATATGCACAACCGCGCGCCTGAAGTGGACATGGATCCGATTGACTCTGCGACCCTTCGACAATTTATTTCTATGGCAAGAAGATACAGACCTGTGATAACTAAGGAAGTTAGTGACTATGTGGTTCAAGAATACATCAAGTTGAGAAAGGAGAGCAAAGCTACAGAGAACTCCAAGAAGCATTTCAGTCACACCACTCCCAGAACTCTGTTGGGAGTTTTGAGATTGTCTCAGGCATTGGCTAGAGTTCGTTTCAGTAACGAGGTGCTTGTTCACGATGTTGATGAAGCTCTGAGATTAAATAATGCAGCAAAGCAGTCACTTTATCAAGATGAGGATGCTGAGCTCGAAGAGGCTCCTACTGCGAGAATCTTCCACTTGATCAGAGAGAAAGTCCAAGAGGAGATCAAAGGTAAAGAGTCTAAGATTGTACCTATGTCACTTCTACGTGATACGTGTTTGGGAAAAGGATTCACCGAGAACTTGTTCAACGAGTGTATTTACCGGTATCAGGCGTTGTCTGTATGGCAGATTGTTGATGACGGCGAAAACTTGGCTGTAATTGCTGATGTTGACGATGATGACATTGAAATGATGTGATTCAATCAAGTGCTAAATCCTTCTTAACAAGAGCTCTGCAGATAGGGTGGTATCCCATTTCGTATTTTCTGAAAGTCTTGATTGCCAAATCTCTGTCAACAGTGTTGAGCAATAAATATCCAGGTCTTACAAACTTCATTCTTCCTACTGTTCCTAACCAATCTGCAAGCTGTTGGTATGATGCAGTGATTTTACCAGTAAGCAGAAGTCTGAACCAGCGGAATTTCACTTCAGCATTTGATGATTGTTCGTATTTCAAATATACTCTAGACATCACATTTATTGCCTCCACTCCATTTTTCGAAGACCAGTCAAACTGTTTATTATCCTGATAGGACACAAGAGTATCCAAGAAAACACCATTTTGATTCGAACCAAATGACGTAATGTCGGAGGACGAGAATTTGGAAGCCAAAGAACCTGGCGAGGTGGAAGCAATTTTCACCCATTTGGCAGCAAGATCGTAGCATTCATCCACCAATTGAGTGTCAAACTTTGGTTTTGGCGGAAGTCCTGGTTTATAAAGCCATATGTTCCAGTCGATAGTATCTAGAAGGTCTTTTTTATCTGAATAAAAGCCATAAAGCGTATCAAGGAACTCATAAGTGTCTAGTGACTTATACTTGTATTTTGAAAAGTAGTGCTTGATGAAGGGATCAAATGCTTCTTTACTGCCTAGAGTTTGCTCTAAAGTGAAAAGCAGGTTGAATCCCTTCTCATAAGGAACTGTACTGAAAGATTCATCAGGATCAGAACGATCTTTCAAGTTTTGGACTAGAGTACTGTATCTGTCTGCGGAAGCTCCCATTGACTTGATCGAGTTTTCTAAATCGGTCCAACCGATTATAGCACTGAAGTGTCTCTGTTTCTCTCCATGAAGCTTAGCCACGATTCTACGCTCTAAGTAGACAGTCCATCCTTCATTCAACCAAAAATGTTCAAATGAGCAATTTGTGACTAAATTTCCGGACCAACTATGACTTAACTCATGAGCAATAACATCAACGTTCTCACGGTCACCAGATATCAGTGTGGGTGTTGCAAAAGTACAATTAGGGTGCTCCATACCACCGAAAGGCATAGACTTTGGAAGAATCAAAACATCGTAATCTCTCCATTCATAATCAAACACAATACTTTCAGCAGCCTTAATAAATCCTTCCGTGTCAGCTTCAAACTCGTACTGGCAGTCCGAAAGAAAGTTTGGTTCAGTGAATACAGTAGATCTTGGTCCAATGCTAGCCCCCACAATATCACCAGAAGCAATAGAAACTAGGTAAGAAGGAATTGGAACCGGCTGATAGTAATTAAATATAACAGATCCATCATTTTGCTCGACCTCCTCCTTCAACAATCCTGACATTAAAGTTTTCAAGGAGGACTTGACCTTGAAAACGAACGGTGACTTCACAGAAGGAGTATCAAAACAAGGAAAGAATGATCTGGCATGTATCGGCTCACATTGAGAAAAGAGGTATGGCAACTTTCCTCCGTCAGTCTGCTGAGGTTCCAACCACTGAAGTGCTGTACATTGATTGGTAGTTTCGTATTCAATTTTCACGACATGACTCTCTGACTTCTTGAACGCATAAGCAACTGCCAAGAGAGTTCCTATAGCCGGTGTTCTGGTGCCTAGCTCGAACCCGGCCTTTTCTCTGTCCACAAATGTGTTTTTGATATTCAAGAATGAAGTATCCAGAACTATCTCATCAGTATCATTGATTACCTCCAAGTCGAAAGCAATCGATCCAATCAGTATCTTCTTATCAAAGCTCACCTCAATATCAAGAGTAGACTTCTTTACTTTGAAGTTGTGATAGTTCGAGTTAGTTGATGGGTCTGCTTCAGGAGAAACTTTAGGCAGATAAGGCTTTACTATCTCTGCAAGCTTGGGAGAGATGTTCGGGTAGTTTGACGACATCTTTCTAGTGAAAACAGTTGACAATCTAATAGAAGAAAACAAGAATGAAATTAGGCGCTGTGACATACAGCGACCAAAACCAATGCTTCACGAAATGAGATCTTGATTCTTAGTCTCACTGCTTACTCTTCTCAACCAACAAGTGTCCAGTTTAGTTTCAAAAGAGAACCGATATCTAGCCAAAACGGAACAACAGTCTGATTGATACAAACAAAGCCAAACTGCTCACAATTTGCGGGAATCAAAAACTGATCTCCAGAAGACTCAGGTCAAACCAAGTAAAGCTGCTTTTCTTTCAGCTACAAATTTTGTGGCGTAAATCACGTGACCCAAGACGTCGATTGGCGCTATCCGACTCAACAATTGACGTGATTCTAGCCAAAACCAGCTCTCTGTGAAAAGTGGAAGTCCTTGTTTCATTATCATAACATCAGCACCCCGTTTCAAGCCGTAAAATGAATCAAGTTTGAAATCCAACTATGTGAATCTCAATTAAGTTGTATATTTGTTAGTTTTTCTGCGACATACCGTCCGCGTAACAGAGAGAAAGCTCTTGACCACCTTTATCTCCGTATCTACCCACACTGATCAGAGATCCATTGAGCCTGTAGGTAGAGCCCAACCGTCTGCTATTTAGCACAAACAACAGGCAATCCCTCTTTTGCTCCCACAATTAATTCAGCTTCAGAACACACCCGTGCACCATCATTAGCACATCACGTGATAGTACACAGGGTAAAGCTCAAGGGTTAATCTTCCTCTCTAATGTCGTGCAAAAAAAATTTGATCACTGTGAATTAACCACCTGAGAAGTATTTTTGAGATTGTCGCTGCTTCGTCATTAGGAGTCTTGTAGAGTATCTTTGAGTACCAGTATTGGAAGCTGTAAGTATCAGAAACACATACTATTGAAGCGAGACTGAAAGGAATCAAGTTGTTATCTGGTTCATTTTGTGGTTAATCTTTTGAGAAGCAACAAGAAGTGAGCGAGGTGCCTTTGAACACGAGGCCATTCGGAACCAGCAGTCAAAGTTTGAGGAGCATTCCATCTGTCTGTCCTCACTGCGACGTATCTGAAAGAGGTAGAGGGTGTTGCACAAGCAGCAGAATCCTGACAGTTTCGTTCAACCCTGAATCTGACATCTAAGTTGAACATCATTCTAACACCTATTATAGATAAAGATGCAAATTTTCGTCAAGACTTTAACCGGTAAGACGATCACCTTGGAGGTGGAGTCCTCGGACACCATCGACAATGTGAAGTCTAAGATTCAAGACAAGGAGGGAATCCCACCTGACCAGCAAAGACTTATTTTCGCTGGAAAGCAGTTGGAGGATGGAAGAACTCTTTCTGACTACAACATTCAGAAAGAATCGACTCTCCACTTGGTGCTAAGATTGAGAGGTGGTATTATTGAGCCATCTCTTAAAGTGCTCGCTTCAAAGTACAACTGTGACAAGTCTATCTGCAGAAAATGTTACGCTAGATTGCCACCAAGAGCCACAAACTGCAGAAAGAGAAAGTGCGGTCACTCCAACCAGCTTAGACCAAAGAAGAAGTTAAAATGATCTGTTTATACTCTATGTATCGACTCTCATATTAAACCAAACACCAGTTTCGTGTTATTATATTTAAAGTTGTAGTGACTTGATTCCATAGCGAAAATGATGGGGAAGAAATTTAGTATATAAATAATTGAAGCTTTAAGTGCAACACTTTGCACCCGGTGGTGACGAGGAGCGCTAGGCTGAGCAGCAAAGTTAAACACCTAGTCATTGCTATATGAGGTTCAGATTGAACCAGCTGAATTTCAGACGAAGTCTCTCGTTGAAAACAACTCTTAATCCACAGAAGTTTCGACTGGACGTTCCAGATCAAGCCAAATCCCTGCTGCTTATTTCGACGCCCAGTCAATTGAACAACTGCGTAGGGGAAGTGATCGAGCTCAGTAAGCAAAAACCACAAAATCAGATTGTCTATGTATGCGTTGACTCCATTCTGAACTCAAGAGACTCTGTGTCGGAAATATGGACAAACACTGAAATTGATCTTCACTCTTATAAGTTAGCACAGGAGGAGGTAGATAAAGCTCAGCCAAACAGAACACCTTATGACTCTTCTCCAATACGAATGGACAAAAGATGGGTTCAAAATCGAGACTGCCGTGTCGACATTGGTTTTGATCGCTATAAAGCCTCGGTTTCTCTAGCCAACACTCTTTTCGCCAATTCCTTAAGCTCCACAGCCTTTGTGTACCAACCAGGCGGGAATAGTGAGATCAATTGGCGTAATCTATCATCCCTTGATATTTCAGTCAGCGAGCTTCGTTGCTCCTCAGAGGTGCAGTATAGCAATAAACTAAAGGAACTAACATTGGCTGAAGATGAAGATGAGTTCACCATTACGAGCTTCGAGGGAAACCTAATAAAGTCTATAAACGATACGCCTGCATCGCAGTATCTGATTGATAATAAGGAGATTCAAAAAACCAAGAAGGACCTGTTCATGCTGCTGTACAACGCTCAGAAGCCAGACCCGGATTTCATGAGCACGTACTACAAGATTATAGTTGGAGGACTCGGCTGGGGAGAGAAGCAAGCCATAATCGGGCTAGATCCTGTATGCGGGAGGTTGAATTATCATAATGTGAGACTTTTCCAGCTCGATTCATCTATAGTGAGTCAAGTGAGCTACACGCCTTCAATTGTTTTGGAGTGCTCCGGAGAGCAGACGGAGTTCTCGAATGTGTCTAGCCTCGAAACTCAGGTGGTCCACAATGTAGCAGGTTTGGGCTCTGAAAGTGGGTTCAAGCTCAATTCTGTGTGGCATAAGTCTCCTTCTGAAACTGTTCAGCTAGGCTTAAACATCTAAGCATGTGAGAGATATCACGTGCACAAAAATGTAGGTACGCGCTGGCATTTTTTATCGATATCACAGAATTAAAAATAGCTTCATAAAGATTGCTTCACAGAACAGTAACAACAACCAGATAAACAAGGACATTAGCAGCTTTTAATATCAACCACAATGTCTGGAATATTGGCACAGTTCCCATACCAACCGGTAAGTGTTTTTAGGCTGCCTGCTGCGGGCAGGAAGGTACTTAATATAGTAGTTTATTTCAAGTAAGCACATTTCATATTAACAGAGCGTGATTCCGCAGCTTGCAAGCTTACCTGAGAGTATGAGCATGGAGAATTTGAGGGTATGTATGATTTGATTTCATTAAAGCAACATCTAGACGCTTATGACTAACTGATAACGTAATATAGCAACAAGCCAGTGCTTTACAATCTAGATTCTCTAATATGAGACCACCACAAGAGTTTTTTGATGCCAGACGGTTTTCAAAGCCGGCTAACTTTGGTGAAGTTCAGCAGAGAGTCACCTATAATTTATCATACTTCCAGTCCAACTACATGGTCGTTGTTTTGTTGCTCTCCGTATACGCGTTAGTGTCTAACTTTTTGCTTCTTTTTGTTATTGTTTTTACTGGACTGGGTGCTTATGGGATCTCCAAGTTAAACGGCGAGGATTTGGAGTTGAGTAACCGCAGAATCACTACATCTCAGCTATATACTGGGCTATTGGTGGTTGCCCTGCCTCTTGGACTTTTTGCTTCGCCCATCAGCACTCTTATGTGGCTAATTGGTTCTTCATCTGTCAGTGTCATAGGCCATGCTAGTCTCATGGAGAAACCTATTGAGACAGTCTTTGAAGAACAGGTTTAATACTGGACAAAATAAATTTATATCACATAAGCTGTGTAACTCTCATCGCCCGCTCTTGGATGTAGTGTGAAGTACATATTCATTTATCAAAGTCAGTCGAAAGAAGACCCAAAGTTTTATGTCATTACCGAAGTTCATATACTATCTAGCTTGACATTTGCGGAATTAATTTTCATCATGTTGATAAGTGAATATGCACCATGTACATCGTAGTTCGGGCTGTATAGTGAACCCTTTCACTAGGCAGCTCAATGGTCCAGGTGATATTGCCAGAAGAAAGAAGAGATGAAAGCAAATTTGAAAATTCTTGGAAGATTTTTTTCACCTTTAAATCACTTTGGTTAATAGCGCCAGCCTTTTTGGCAGGGCGTATCCACTCGCACACAGAACGGAATTTACACACAATTACAGTACTGGGCTACTGAGTTCAACTTCCTTCAAAGCAACCTTTATTTGTTAGTTGTTTATAACTTGATTAGAGGCCATAACAATTTATACATCATATTATACGTAAAATACTTGATCTTAAACGTTATTGTACATGAAAGTACACATATAGCCGATTTCACGATTCAACAGATATACTAATGCAGCTTAGATGTTCAACTTGGTTCTCTTCCAGTGTCTTCTCTTTGCGTTGTATCTAATCTTGTTGTTGGTTCTCAATCTGATCCACTGTGGCAAAGGTCTGTTTTGGTTTTGAGCCTTAGCAAGCTTTTGCTTGGTCTTGAATGATTTGTGAGTCTGATAGGGTCAGTCAGTTAGTATTGAGGCCATCAGGCGGTGATGTAGAGGAAAAATTGACATTGTTCAGTCACACAAATAGCTGTTGGCTTCAAAGTAGTCGTTGAACCGCTAAACTACTGCAAACAAATGTCCACATTCCACAAGTCTGTTTGGTGGTAATATACATACAGCCATCTTAGATTATTCTATATCGAGATAGTCTCTGAGCTTGTTAACTGCGGTAGCGTAAATCTTGTAGATGTAATCAGCTCTAATTATAAAACTGTTAACCTCACCCAGATGCTCTAGCATGCTTCACCAGTGAAAATTTTCAGAAGAAGAAGTTGCACGGCAGCTGAATGACAGACTCCGGAATAGGAATAAACAGTCACTTTTTCGCTGACATCCAGACACCATTTTTCAGGAGCATGAATTTTTCAGAATTTTTAAAACAAAGCTACTCTACAAGATCTCACTTGCGTTAAGGTTTGCACTATAGAGAGAAACGGACTAATCAACACTATCCATCATGACTAGAACCTCTGTACTTGCTGACGCCTTGAACTCCATCAATAACGCCGAAAAAACCGGTAAGAGACAGGTTCTTATTAGACCATCTTCCAAGGTTATTATAAAATTCTTGAGTGTGATGCAAAAGCATGGTTACATTGGAGAGTTCGAATACATCGATGACCACAGATCTGGAAAGATTGTTGTTCAGCTTAACGGTAGATTGAACAAGTGTGGTGTCATTCAACCAAGATTTAACGTCAAAATCAATGATATTGAGAGATGGACCGATAACCTTCTACCAGCTAGACAGTTTGGTTACGTTATTTTGACCACTTCTGCCGGTATTATGGACCACGAAGAAGCTAAGAGAAAGCACGTTTCTGGAAAGATTCTTGGATTCGTCTACTAGAGATATTACGCTGTATTGTCTGCAAGTGGATGTATAATTAGATTATAATAAGGATACAAAGATTATATTTGATTTGTAGCTGACTGACGACGCTCTCCAGTAACTCTTGTAGAAAGTGAGGGTTATAGTTACGTTTACTACGAGTGCCATCTCATGCTAAGTGCTCTAACTTGTTAACCTGTTATCAAACTCTGTGACTGTCTTTTAGTCAATATCCCAAATAAGTAACCACCACACCTCACACCGCAACCAAAGCCTCTGGTTTTCCCTTTACTTAGCTACTAATTTCTCCAAAGGCTAAGAAATCAATTTCGCGGCAGTGGAGAATCAGTACACTGTGACGAAAAATTTTAAGTAACTCTTCAACTAAAACAAAGTATAGACGTTAACTATAAGGTTAGTGTTCAGCAATAGTTGCCTAGTCAAGTACACATTATACTCAACATGGCTGCTGGTATGTATTAGCTCCGAGCACTGACGCTGTATGGCGAATCAGTGTTGAATTTCTAGCTTCGATTACATGATGGGGAAAGAGATGCTCAGCAGGATTATGTCAATAGAACCTTAGTCTTCATTATTGAATTATTGGTTCCTGGCTGATACACTGTGGCTCATCGTTCCTCTAGTAGTCTCTCTAGATGCGACAAGTATAACAAGACAAGTTATTAACAAACACAATAATATAGAAAACGTTACACTAGGTCCTCAAGCTAGAGGTTCCAGCGAGGTGTTTGGTGTGGCTCACATCTACGCTTCGTCTAATGATACTTTTGTTCACGTTACCGATCTATCCGGTAGAGAAACCATTGCTAGAGCTACTGGTGGAATGAAGGTGAAGGCTGACAGAGATGAGTCTTCCCCATACGCTGCTATGCTGGCTGCTCAAGATGTCGCAGTCAAGTGCAGAGAAGTTGGAATCACAGCTGTCCACGTCAAGATGAGAGCCACCGGTGGTACAAGAAGTAAGACCCCAGGTCCAGGTGGACAGTCTGCCCTTAGAGCTTTAGCCAGATCTGGATTGAAGATTGGAAGAATAGAAGATGTGACTCCAATTCCATCCGATTCCACCAGAAAGAAGGGTGGTAGAAGAGGTAGAAGATTGTAATTATACTCTTTTATCCTTTTATTACTTTCATTCTATTACTCTTTCAATAAGAGCTCATAATGAAGCTTGGGTATAGGGAAAATAGAAACGTGATAATACTATATCTGAGTTTGTCAAGTGTAATTGATTAGTGTAGTCCACCGTTGTCTGAATGGTTTAGCCGCACAACCAGGTTGTCTTACACTGCCTGCTCGAGCAGTTGCCCGTTGTAATGCCCATACGCTTTGACGTGATCTCTCTACCTTACGGCACTGCAGAACCAGAACCGACTGGTGTATAGATGTATCCGCCCATCAGTAACGTATTTCTTAATAACCGAATCAAACAACAAGCATAACAAGCCCAATGCCACTGAGATCGCCTGAGCTCCACCGGTGTCGCCATTATGAAACCGATCAGCAGTTATGTCACCAGTGTGTCCACTTCCTTCATTTTGGTGACGTCATTACTTTCTAGACTGGGGTTTCTGATTTATGGATTATACCAGGACAAATATATGGATTTACCATACACCGACATTGATTACTTTGTTTTCACAGATGCTGCGGCGTTTGTATACCATTCTGAGTCGCCTTATCTGAGGGATACGTATCGGTATACACCACTGCTTGCTTGGCTTCTGGTCCCAACAAATTATTGGTTTGATTTTGGAAAGGTGGTGTTTGTCATATGTGATCTTATTACAGGATATCTCATAATGAAGATTCTGATAATGAGGAAGAAACCTCCGATTTTAAGCTTGGTTTGGCTCTGGAACCCGATGGTTATTACAATCAGTACGAGAGGAAGTTCCGAGAGTCTTCTTACGGTGGTGGTGATGTTTATAGCTTACTTCTCGCTTTCAAACAAAGTCGTCTTGAGTGGACTTTTCATGGGACTTGCTGTTCATCTGAAGATATATCCATTCATATATATCCCCGCCATTCTTCTTTGTATTGATATTTCCCAACCACTGTGGAAACCCATTACTTGGAATCGAGTCAAGTTTCTTGCAAGCTCACTTCTATCGTTCAGCTCACTAACTGGCTTAATGTATTATATTTACGGCATGGAGTTCATAGACCATTCGTATCTTTACCATCTGACCCGAATTGATCATAGACATAACTTTTCAGTCCATAATCTGGCTTTATATTACACCTCATTCACCAATGCTTCATCTTTGAAACTACTAAACCAGTTAGATTTGAAGATCGAACGTCTGGCATTCATACCACAACTGGCTCTGAGCTTAGTTCTGATCCCCTTGAAGCTGGCAAAAACAAACCTCATCAACTGTCTCTTTATACAAACCTTCACCTTTGTCACCTTCAACAAGGTCATGACCTCTCAATACTTCATTTGGTTTATATGTCTTCTACCACTTTATCTTTCTGATACTACATTGACCGTAAAACAAGGAACTGTCCTTGTTTTAGGCTGGTGCATTACGCAGGCGCTTTGGTTATATTCTGGTTACTGTTTAGAGTTCCTTGGCCACACTGACGTGTTCACAATTGGGATCTGGTCATCTTCCTGTCTCTTCTTCGTATGGAACTGCTATATTATTGTCACGCTGATAGCAGATACCAGATCTCAACACAGCCTGATTTTAGAAAAGAAGCTCAGGTAGGACATTTCGCATTTTATCTTAACATGCCTACACAATTACCGGCGCTACCCCTCTCATAGACATTGACGTCTAAAGGACACTTTGCTTCGGCAGTGTTTAGTGCCTTAATGTTGTTTACAGTATACCCGAAACGGGTGTCGAGGCAAAATACTAACCGCGAATATTGTTAGCTGCGCCACGTATCCCTCCTAGAATGTATATATTTTTTCCCTTTTCCGAATAAACGCCACACGTGGCTGATGATCATCAACAGTACTCAATTTCAAGAAATCTAAATGAGGTAAACGTTGATCTTATGTTTTGGAGACAAATAGAATAGCAACCATGCTACGCGGTTAAAAGGAAACGTAGATAAAGTGGATAACTACCTAGCCAAGTGTCATAACTAAAGAACCCAACAATTGTCTTTTTGTGGGCCCCTCAACTCCAGATCTAAGTCATATTGGCCACCTGCTTTAAAGGGTTCTGTTCAAGTACTCCGAGAACACGCAGATCCAGCTCACTCAGAGACCTTTGAACTTCAGGATAGGCCACATAGACCACTGTACTGATCTTATCCACTGAAATTGGCAGCCCTGAATAGCAAGACGAACACCTTACAATGGATTACCTGGAAGTTAGGGCCAGATCATTCACGATTAAATGGATTAATGCACCAGATAACTGTGTTGTTAAATGGAACGTGAAGCCTCTGAAACGATCTATCAACTTTGGAATTTACAAGTATAGCAGATCCGATTTTGGTGTTTCAGGAGCAGCCACAGCCGCCACCAACCCTGAATCCTCTGAAAACCTCAGTATTGATGAAGTTAACCAAGTTCCACACAAGATGTTTGCAGTCCTTCATCAAAATTTGCGAGAATCCTTCGACTCAGTAAGCTCAACGGCTACGGCTGGAAATTCAAACACAACAGACTCTCCTGCCACCACCGCAAGTTCATCGGGTTTGGTCAGCAACCCTGCATCTAGCGGATTTTCATCAGATATAAGCAGAAAACGGGCCGAAAGTATTAGCTCCACTATTGATGCCGGAAATAGTCTTTTGGAGGAGAAACTCGAAAAGCACTTTGTCAAAAAGGAATGGATTGGAAGATGTGCAGGAGATGAACTGGTTTCTGGAACATTCACCGTGGATACTGGTTCTCTTTTTGCTTTTGTGTTCGATAATACATTCAGTCGCCATAAAGCGAAAAAGATAATGTTCAGCCAGTATATAGACGAAGAGTCTGCGACATTGACAGACTCTCAACTGTCTCAAAAACATAGTTCAACCTCTCAATTGACCCCTTTGACCATGTCGTCCAATACATTAACCACTATTGCTGAGCGAACGGATAAAGAAGAAATAGATGCGAAAGAAGCCCAAATATCTCCTCCCAAGACTAGTTCTTCGGCCAAATCTACTGTGGTGCCTGCCTCTACGTCATCTCGCGTCAAATTCAACATACCTGAACCGCAAGAATTAGAAGGAGAGTCCAAGGGAGCCACCATCCTGAGAGTAAAAGGTGGCCAATATCTGCAAGGGTTCTTACTCAAGAAGAAGAGAAGAAGAGGAGGGGCCAAGAACTTTTCGAAGAGATTTTTCATACTGAATTTCAAATACGGGACTCTTGACTATTACTTCAACGCTCTCACTAACAGAATACGTGGGAATATGTATATAAAGAATGTTGTTATATCCGCTGATGCCAAACAGCTGATGATGTATTTGGATTCTGGCATTGAACAATGGGTATTGAAGGCTATGTCACCTTCTGAGTTCACCATCTGGGTTCAAGCTTTTAATTTTATCAAGAAACAAAACAAGGACGATTTTACCAGCTATGTATCTCCTCCAGACCAGTCTTCTTGGAAATGGCAACAGGAGCAGATGATTTCGAAGGTTGGAGGAGATCAAGCTTTATCCCTACCGACAAGCCCTGAAATACCTGAACAATCAGAAGATTTCAGAATTGGAAGAAGCTCATTAAGTTCTGCACTCACTTCCCAGTACAAGGAAATTGAAGCCAAGATCAGCGCAATCAAAGAGCTTTCAGATAAACTTGTTTCGGCTACCAAGGATCGGCAACCCAAACAAGAACAGAGAAACAATACAGACAAAAAGTCCTTTTGGAAACGAAATAGGAGGGAATCATCAGTGTCCAATGCATCACCAAATTTAGGTGCGACATCTGACTCTGAGTTATCCTCACGTGTATTTGAAAACGATACTGGATCACTGCAATTAATCACTGAACTAGCCTCCAAAATATCGGAACTCGATGTGGAGTACAAATCACTGCTAAATACCGAATCTAATAGGGGCCTAAGTCGGAACTCTGTGTCATCTCCTTCCAGACGCCCCTTGACAAGAACCACAACTACTGCAACCTCTGTATTTTCACAAGAATTCTTCGATGCCCAGGAATATATTGAAGAGATTAACCAAAGCGTTCTTATGGTTCACTCAAGTGACGACTATGAAGAAGGTTCAGAAATTGACGATACTGACTTCCCGAAAGGTAGGGAAGTAGTTAAGGACTCAGGCTTTATTTCTCACGAGCTTTTTAGCTCTGCAGTGATGCCTTCAGTATCAAGTTCAAGTTCGTCTGCGGATGAGGAGGAAGGAAGTACCGGTGAAGCCGTTTTTGAGGATGCCTTGGTCGAAATCTCTAAACTACCGTCAGTGCAGCAGGAACCTGAAGTTTCAGATGACCTATATCCCCTCCACACTGGCGCTGAGGTCAACTATCGTGGGGATATCAAGCCTAGCGTTTGTGAGCCGCCCTCTCTTTTGGCTTTCTTCAGGAAGAACATTGGTAAAGATCTGTCGTCCGTTTCAATGCCTGTTTCTGCCAATGAGCCACTTTCATTCCTTCAGAAATACTCAGAAAGTTACGAATATTCCAATCTACTCGATGAGGCTATACAGTCACCTGTGGAGACGGGCGAAAGAATTCTACGTATTGCCGCCTTTGCTATAAGTTATCTCTCATCTTATCGTTTGAGGGTCAGAAACAGCAGAAAACCTTTCAATCCACTTTTGGGAGAAACATTTGAGCTTGCCAGGAATGATCTCGGCATTCGTCTGATTACTGAGAAAGTGATACACCGACCACCAGTCTTCGCTGCTCACGCCGATTCAAGTCGTTGGACCATCGACCACATACTCTCTCCTCTTCAAAAGTTTGGAGGTAAGTCTGCGGAAGTTTCAATATCTGGAGAAGTAACGTTACGATTCAGAGATGGGGAAATATACCGATGGACGCAACCCACCACATTGTTGAAAAATCTGATAGCGGGGGAGAAGTACTCAGAACCGTATTCTTCTGTGACAATCATCAGCAATTATGGATATAAAGCTGTGGTGAACTTCAAAACTTCGGGGATGTTTTCAGGAAGATCTGAAGATTTAACAATACGTGCTTTCGATAAAAATGGCCAGACACTTCTTAAAGAAGTATCTGGAACATGGACGGAAGGTTTGTATTTCACAGACACCAAGGAAAGCGTTTGGAGGGTCGGAAAACTAGTACCGGACGCTGAAGCGAAATATGGATTCACAGAGTTTGCGGCAAGCTTGAACGAGCTTTCTGAGATTAACAAAGCATGTGCTCCTACTGACTCGAGATTAAGACCTGATCAGAGAGAGTATGAGAATGGTAATTTGGACGAAGCTGAGCGTATCAAAGTTGAACTAGAGGAACAACAACGAGCACGAAGAAAGGACATCGAAGGAAAGGATGCTGTTCACGTTCCTGCGTTTTTTGAGAAAGTCGGAGACGATAATCTGGCTTGGAAGTACATTAATGATGAGAGAGGATACTGGAGTCGTCGTAGAAGAGGAGACTGGGATGGACTGGTTAGGTTATGGTGAGTTACAGATAATTCGGGTGTTGTCTTCATTCTATACGCACGAAAGTGAAGAAACGCACTCTTTCTAATGCTGGGAACTGTGGTGAACTGGGTTCACCTCTCTAATAAAGTATTTGTGGTTGTTACCTCCAGTAACAACGACTTGACCAATTTCATGAGGAACATACATTTCAGCCGATGAAGAACTGTCAATGTTGAATCCAGGTACATCGTCATAATGCGAGGAAGATGGTTGATTTGGTCTTGGGGACAGAAGTGGAGAAAGCAATTCGTCATTTTCAACAGCTTCCTCAATTGCGTCTTCAATTGCCTCCTGGATGATCTCATCTTCATTAGACAAGTTGGTGAACAGGAAGGAGGAGAATATCATGATTATCCCAAGATAATACTTAGGAGATGTGTTGACGACACGATAAAAGATAGAATCACAGATCATGCTGATAGGAATAGCTGTTGACAATGAAAGGCTTGTTATAAGTGGGGAAGTAAGAAGCGAAGCGATAATTGAGTAGTAGTCTGAAATACAACCCAAAAAACCACTGACAAATATCACCAACAGGACTGTGTTACTTTCAGGTAAGGAGAACGATTCGAGTCCAAGCCAGTCTGCTATCAGTAATATAGGAAAGATTGCAACCAGAGTGCTAAGACCAAGAAACGTGAACACCAGCTTATCATTTTCTGTGTTTGTCTCCTCTCCCATCTTTATGCGCAACAAAATCAGGTATACAGAGTAGAAGAAGGCTCCTAAAACTGCCAACAGATCACCAGTCAGTGGATCCATGACAGCTTTATCGAGGGTGGTCTCTGTTTTAGTGTCACTTACAGCCACCAGAAAGATTCCAAATATACTTGCAACCACAGCGACGAACTTCGAGATTGAAAGGGACTCGACTTTGAATATAACCCCCAAGAGCAAGGTGAAGAGCGAGCTGGTCGTGGCAAGTACCGTCTGGTTGGAAACTGAAGTGTATTTGAGGGCCATTGCTCCACATGCAGCATTAATGAAGTATACCACGGCAGCTTGCAAGCCAACAAGTACTATATTGTTGAAGGAAAGCTGTACCGATGGCGTATGCACCACCAAGTGGTCTTGGGAGCTATTACATGACCCATAGCTGTGTTGATCCTCTAAGGAGTTGGCTCTCCGAAGTTTTCCAGTAACTTTCGAGACCATTTTCTTCAGAAATTTAGCACCATGGCCCAATCCAAAGATCATGAAGAAGGACCCATTGATATACGCAACAAACAACGGATGCTGATAAGCCTCATTTTTGATAACCCCATTGGTCAGTTGAGATGCCACTACCCAAGTGCTTACCACCATAAATAAGCAAAATAGTCCGTGTGCCCATCTTTTGCGTTCTTCTGTGTTGATTATGTCAACAACCTCATCCACTACATCCTGTTCAGACAAGGGAGAGGAGGCGTTCTTTATCAGGGGCGAATGAAGAACACCGTGGCCGTTCTTAGGAGACCTCAGAAGAATCACTGGTGATCTGATCACCTTCGTGCCTCTTATTGATGGACTTGGTTGCATCGAAGGTTGATGTGTTGAATATGATAACTAGGGACGATCGACGCACCGACAATGCCTTGCCTAGTGGCTGTGGTGTTAGTCAGGTCTATAAACCGTGTGGAATTCTCGTGTTGTTGACAGCTTGCTGCCGATAGCAGCAACCGTATCTATTATTTGTTATATTAGAGAAAATTAAGTACATATACATTTAGACGTAAATATTATGCACGCATGGAAGTTCTGCATTTGGTTTCAGGTGTCCGGTATTGGTCAGACATGACGTAAGCACAAAATAAGATGTAGTGTACATTGAGGTTATATATAAGCGGGACAATGAATACGTGTGTTAACAGTCATCAAAGTTGAGCTTCCGTGGTGCTAGAGCTGGTTGGTCTGGATCGACAGCTTTAGTTATCCGGGAGCCTGTGGCGGTATTAACATAGACCATTTTGGCAGGATCTATATGAGGTCGGGACGTTGAGTTTGACGAGGTGATGCGTTCTCCTTTGAAAGGGTTGATGATCTTTTCCTTTCTAACCAGTTCTGTTTCACCTATGTCTGTACTAGAGACGCCGACCGGAGGTGGCGAATCGAATGGAGACGATCTATCCGTGGGTGTGGACGGTTCCTGAGGTTGTTTCTGTGGAGCAGAAAAGTCTAGTTTTCTAGGCTGAAGAGAGCGTTGGTACTCGTCCATTTCTTTCCAAGTCTTTTCACCTGTTTTGCTGTTGACAAGTTGAATATGAGTTT
This sequence comes from Ogataea trehaloabstinens, assembly GCA_003706095.2. NCBI lineage: Eukaryota > Fungi > Ascomycota > Pichiomycetes > Pichiales > Pichiaceae > Ogataea > Ogataea trehaloabstinens. Next base: position 656,707 of record PPKJ02000005.1, on the reverse strand, counting down.
GAAAGCGGGGGTCGACTGGTCCCGGCGCTTTAGGTTTGGAGCTGGGCCCAACAAATGGATTCACCAGAGTCTTGCGCTTCACACTTGTCTCTGGCACATCTTGGATTTTAGGTTTGGGCTCAATATGCATTTCATAGGCCATCTCTTGTGTGATAGTCTGTTTCGAAGGAGTTGTCGGAACACACTCATGGAATTCCAGCTTCTTGCTGATCTTACGCAACCCACGACTTGCAGTTCCTGTTTCTTCTTCTGACGAATAGTTCAGCTCTTCCTCTGTATCAATCTTGAGTGAATTTTTGAGATCAAGAGACATACTTGGCCGATGGGCAACAGGGCTGGATGATGGACTGGCGCCCGAGGCCCCAGAAGTGTTGGAAAGTCTTCTGCCAGAACCAATGGTCGACGGTGCCAATGGGAATAACACACTTCCATGGCCAGCACCAGACTTATCAAATGTGATCGCGTCTGCAAGGTCTTTTCTACGGTTCAATCGAGGCGTTTGGTCCGGCGTTCGCAGTTGCTGTGGCACTATCTGTCCGTACTGGCCATGTTGGCTCTGCTGTGTCCTCGTATGCGAAACAGGAGACGTGAATGGCAGCTGCTTCTTGTGGCCGTGATGCGGAGTGTTTGGAGTCTGTAGATGATGCTTCTGCCCTTGCAAACTGGATGGAGTCTTCAATGTTCGTGAAACATTAGCACTAGCAGGAGAGCTTTCTACCTGCTCTCTATTTGGCGGCGTAGAGGGATGCTTCAGCTCGCCCTCTTCCGTTGCTTGTGGTGACGAAGGATACATGGCGTATACCGTTGTAGCAGAAAACCGACACCGCTATGAATTCACAACGTGAAGCTACTATAATGAGAACCGGATACAATAAATCTAAGATTATATATAACAAGCACCGTGTTTGGTTAAATGGCTGGTTTTTCTTTGTCCTCTCACCTGTCTGATCTCTCCTGCAACCTATTAATTTTCCAAATTAGGAAATTTGTCAATCAAAGGAGACGTCTAAAATATTAGTGATGAAGGTTACCCGGACATGTTGTTAGTGATTCAGTGGACTGTACGTTAATCACCATGTTGGGTGGAGTATATAGCAGTAAACACGGGTCCGGATCTCCTCTGTTTCCTTGGGATCATCAGGAAACATAGGCGTTGGCCAATGTACCATTTCAACCAATTGCACGTCGAAGTTGAACTCTGATTCAGCCAGTGTGAAAAAGGCCAAATCGTTAGCTACCATTTCTGGTTTTGGTCTGTGAGGAGACCACACAACGAGACATTTCCCCCCTGAGCGAGGGGTATCAGGAGCTTGAAGTGGACGAATCAGTTCTTTAGCTGATTGTAGCAGTTTTGCGTGTTCTGTATGATTGAATACCAAATCACTCATGATGAGCAGATCTGCGTAGTTATGGCCAGTTTTTTCGTTTAGTATAGTTTGTATGTCAGTTGTGTCATTTCCCCAGATGAGCCCCTGAACGTTCAGCGTTGCTTTGGCATCATCATTTGCAAGACTGTCAACGTTGTACTGGAGATTTTGTAACAGGTCGATGTCTGGATAGTCTGTAGATATTATACATGATGCTCCATTAAGAGCACATATTAATGACGGAAGACCCGAAGCAGCCCCAAACTCTATTACAGACTTATTAGATACAAGGTTCTTGGAGTTTGAATCAAGGTAGTCTGCTGTGTAGATGCCAGCGTTCCATAACAGATGACCCCAAAGAGGCGATTTTCCTACAAGTCGCAGCTTGATGTCTTGATCATTGGTTTTTCTATGATATGTAGCAAAATGTTCCTGGGGGGGCGCTGGCCGAAAATCCTCCGGTTCTTTGAAAAGGTCGCCCGCAAGAGGCTGTTCGTCTTCTGAATCCATTTGCTGTTCCCTGGCAAGTCTGCTGCTGAAGTATAATATCACCAACCTGAGAAAGAAATCAGAAATGTTTGCGCTGAAAAATTTACTTTACGATTTGTGTGGGGCAACCATAATACACTCTACTAAAGGGTTGAACACCTCCTTCCAAAACACTGGGATCATCAAACAGAAACACATTAAACAAGGCCGTACATGTAACAAAAACACAAATAACTTGACGCATAGGATCAAGCACATGTAGTAACTTCCCAATCTGACGGATCGTGAACATCAGGGTGATCAAGAGTCGCGATATCAGCATCCGAGAGGTTGAATGAATCAACATCTAAATTGACCGGCAGCCGAGCTGGTGTCTTTGTTTTGGGAATAGGAATGTAGCCCTTTTGGATTGACCAGCGAACTAAAACCTGCGCAGGAGTAACACCATGTTTAGCAGCAACAGCAACAGCATCAGGATCTTGTAGACGGAAAGCATGAGAGAAAGGCGCATAAGCAATCACTTCTATATCTTGTGACTTACAGTAATCGCAGAGCTCTTGACGCATACACCAAGGGGATACCTCGATTTCATTAGCAACAGGCTTATACTTCAGTTCAGGCCAGGCTAGTAATTCCTCAATATGAGCCTGTCCGTAGTTTGACACACCTATTGACTTCACCAATCCAGCGTCCACAGCCTCCTGCATTGCACGATAAGTTCCCAGTCTCATCTTCTTTCCTTCTAGTGGAGAATGAATAAGCAATAAGTCAATGTACTTTAACCCACTTACCGAGCTTAGGCACTCCTGGATCGCCCTTCTCGCATTGTCATATCCATTCTGATTATTCCATAGTTTAGTAATATAAAACACATCGTCACGCTTATTGTTAACAGGGTTCTCTTGGATCCAGTCCAAAATACCTTCCCCACATCCACGTTCATTTCCGTATAAGACTGCGGTGTCAATGCTGCGATACCCAGCCTTCAAAGCTTCCTTTACCACCTCTCTCGCGTTACTCACTTCCCAAGTCCCCAGCCCAATATAAGGCATACTCAACCCATTGTTGAGCTTCACGATCTTAGAAATAGTCATAGCAGTGTCAGAACAGAACAACACACTGAGCCTTAGATACCAATGCCCTCAGCTGCTTCTATCCAAGTATGGCCTTTGCTTTGCTCTTTAAAACTTTTCAGCCAGAAGCAGATTACATGTTTTTTTCAAATCTCACTAAATTAGCTCTAGAAACGGGTTTAATTACCCAATGTGGAAGCTGACAGCGCCTTCCTCAGGAACACCAAGCCAACAACAAAAATCTCTACTTTGGGTTCCCTGAAGATGCGTCGATTAGAACCTCTTTGCTGGGCTGGGCTCCCTCTCCGGCTCTAGTCAGGATTACTCTTGATACTCCTGTTCCCCAGGACTGGTCTACCGCCTCAATTTCTTGAAACTGAAATGCCTGCTGATTTGTCTTTTCCCAACCTGGAAGATGTCCAAATACTCTATGTAACAGCCCTAAAACGCGACCTTCGTTTTTCTCCTCATAGTAGATAACCGCATTGGGCCCCGCATCAAAAGTATACGCAGCAATGAGCTCACCAGCATTCTCATTTAGTAGGTTCACCATTTTGATTACCCGCTTTGAGGCATCGTTGAGGTAGAATATTGGCGGATATGAGTCCAAGCATACTGCGTGGAATGAATTAGAGTCTTTCATTGTAAGCTCACCAAATAAAGCAAAGTCACGATCAATGATTGACTTCTTCATTAATTCAAATCTTTTTGGAACAACATTCTCAACCCTATGGGCAAACAGATCCGAGGTTTTCACCGTCAGCTGCATTCCACTCGTGCTAGGGACATCTTTTTTGTCATCAGAAACAACCAAAATACATGCCTTTATTTGGGGCCAATGAGACAATGGAGCAACCTCAACTGCTTGAGAGTCAAGCCCATCCTCTGCTTCGCCCATCTCCCAAGCTACAAATCCCCCGAACAAAGATCGGCAAGCAGACCCAGATCCTTTTCTAGCAATTATGCTGAGCTCAGAACGTGACTGGGGTAGCTCATACAGCTGGGCGATGGCGTAAACAAGTGCAGCAAACCCTGCAGCAGACGATGCCAGCCCCGCGGCAGTGGGAAAGTTGTTTTCGCTCACAATGTGTAGTTTCATGCTACTTAAAATAGCACGATCAGCCGACTCTTTCTCAACCTCTCGTCTATAACACCTAAGATCTTCCAAACATTGTTGTGTTCGAGGGTTGTCAAGAGAATGCACCTTTCCATTCAACCACAGTGTATCCTTCTCAAATATCTCAGAGCAGGATGCAGTGGTCAGTGTTCTGAGATCATTCTGCGATAATGTCACACTGATTGAAGAATTAGTTGGTAAATTCAGTGATGTGTCCCTCTTACCCCAGTACTTCAGAGTCTATCAGTAACAGCAAATCATGTTAGTAATGAACCCTCTTTCACAGTCCCCATGAAGTTAAACCCTTCTTGCAGCTCACTTACCGCTATGTTCACAGGCGCAGTTGCTGATGCATGGTAAACCTTTGATGACATAGTGTGATATTCCTTGTTTTATTCTAGAATCACAGTGTCACCGTAGTGTACTATCTATAATTACTCTATACAAGTACAAGTGTGGTCCATATAAATTATTTTTCGTGTTCCCTCGTACAACTTTTTAAAGTCTCCCTCTGATTTTGATTGTCTTTTTAACAAAGAAATCGGCCAGCACTGCCATTTCCAGGCCCGGGTACCCAAGCCGAGTTGGAGAGTGACGTCAGCAACAAGGCTGGGACAAAAAAACAGGGCTAAAATGCCGAGCTTCCGGTTAAAAACATCTTAGTGTAAATACAGAAACAAATACTATGTAGATCAAAACGCACAAAGATTCAGAGAAAGAACAGCACACTTAGGCAGTTTCTCTTAATTCCCCATTTAAGGCATTTTGCAGTAGATGGCGATGGGGTGAAAATAGTACACAGTATGTAATCAGAGGGAAAGGAGGTTTGAGGGGAGGGGAGGGAAGGGGACAGCACAGCAAAAATAGCAGGCTGATACATCCACAAAAATAGTGTGGATAAAAAACAAAGTAAAAAAGTAAAATAAAACTAGCTTGAAAAGAGTAGTAGAGAGACCTCCTATAAGTGGAAACAAGAACAGTCAATCAATCAATAGTACAGCATTGGAGTATGTGAAGAAACATGAGGGCAGATAGCAATGTTCAGTGGGTGATGGATAAATAGAGGAAAATGAGTAATGTGGTTTCAAAGTGTTGGTAATCACGTGATTGATTAGGAGGAGGGTGTAGAGGTTGAAAGTCTTTCCCATCTCCAGATACGAGCCTTACAGTCACCAGATCCGGTAGCGAAGTAGCCTCCATTTACTCCTCTCTTTGGACTCATCACAGGGGACACACTAACACTGATAACAGAGTTACGGTGACCTTGAAGCATGATGTATGGCTCTCCTGTGGCTTTTTCCCACATAATTACTCCTCTGTCCTTAGATCCCGATAAAATAAACTCATCGTCTGGTGTACAGCAAACAGAGAGCACAAAGTCTTTATGTCCCACATATGTCACCTCACAGTTGGACTTTGAAGGCCCCTGTTGTTTTTGTAGATCTTTTAGAGACCACAATTTAACGGTTCTGTCTAATGACCCAGATGCAATCTCTTTTCCATCATGTGTAAAGGTCACCGAATATACTGAGTCCATGTGACCATTTCCAGATTCATTAGCTGAGTCTAGACGCTCAACTAGGAATCCCTGGTTAGCATCCCACACACGTACTGTTCTGTCAAGAGATCCTGCAGCAATCAACTTCCCATCAGGAGATGCAGCAACAGTGGTAACACCATCTTCAATACTGAGAGTTAAACTGCATTGACCAGTGAATACATCCCAGATTCTCACTGTGCGATCTCCAGACCCTGAAACCAATTTGGTTCCGTCTGGGAAAAAGTCAAGAGAGTATATGTCCTGTTCATGGCCCTTGAGATATTTGACAATTGTTCTTGTTGCTAAGTCCCAGATTCTTATTATCTTATCTTCAGCTCCTGTTGCTAGGAACTTGCCATCTGGGGAAAAACAAACAGACCGGATATAAAGATCCCCAGTATCAGTATCATAAGAACCGTTTGTAGATGCAGAAGACTCGTCGCTGAGTCTTGCAACCAAGTCACCAGTTTCGACACTAAAAACCTGTGTCAGTTTGTTGCAACCTGTAGCCAAGAACTTTCCGTCCTTGGAAAACCGCACACAACAAACCACAGAAGTGTGGTCAAATGAATGGACAAGCGTGATGTCAACACGCTTCGGCACCTTTGGATTGTATACTGTGTAGTACTCGCTGTGTTGTTTTTTGTATGGCAGTGAGTTATACGAGTCAAAGTCCTTGAGGAATGCAGGGATAGGCTTGTTGTGCTGGGCACGCTTCAGATATGCAGCATCTGAATCAGACTTTACCACTGCAGTGGACGAAGCTACTGCTGTCGCCGTTGCTGCTGGCGAAGTTTGTTGTTGTGTCACAGACGGTTCCTGCCCAGTTATAGACGAAGCAGGTGGTAGCTGTGGTGTTTGCTCAGCCTTGGCAGATCCAACACCAGAAGCTGCATCTGTATTTATACTACCTGTTCCAATTTGTGGAAGCGTGCCGTTGAAGCCAGATACTCTACCATCAGACGGGGACGTAGTCAAGTTAGGAGGAGGCAGCTGTTGTGGAGTCTGCGGGAACGATGAGCCTTGAGGTCGATCCAATAGCGGATGAGGCTGATGCTTAGCCTGCACCTGTGCTTGAGCTGCCTGTGCCTGAGCAGCTTGAGCCTGGGCTTGTTGCTGGAGAGATTGCTGCTGCAAAAGCCGGTCTCTGTTCTCGAGGTCCTGCTTGAGTCGTAAAATCTCCTTCTCGTAAGCTTCCTTCATCGTACGATGGGCTTGCTCAAGCTCGTAAACAGTGTTCCGGATATTTGTGAGTTCCTGGTGTTGTTGATTGATTTTCAGTTCATACTCATGGTGGTGGTCCTTGTAGATTGTTGTTTCTCTCGAGAGATTTTCAAACTCTTTCTTGATAGCATCGAGCAGGTCGTCCAGCGGCGTTCTTTCCGCCATAGTCGATCTCTGGTACGACATGCTGAAAAGCTGTACTCACAGAACTGCAAGATCGGATGACACCAGGATAGACACAAAAGATGAGAGCAGCCTGTTTGTACGATGGTCAGAAAAAATACCAACCCATCTCTTCCATAAAAAAAACAACGTAGAAAAGCTTGCGTGTGGGAATCGGTAGACACTTGCTGTGCGCTGTTTCATTCGTCGCGCCGCCTGTAGCGGAAACAGTACCGGCGCGGTCTTGGCGGTCAAACAAAAAACTCTGGCGCCGCACAATAATGATGACGAGCGGCTAGTTGTACGGTGACGCACAACATTTGCCTCCTGCAGAAAAACAAAGGAACCCTAGCCCAGGACAATTCACTGCGGCCGGACAACAATAGATTACCTAACAACAGCTAGACTACAAAATTCTCTTGGGTCCCTTACTACCACAGCCAACTCTTCAGCCACACCTACCAGCCACAAAAAGGAGAAAATTTGGACACCTATCAATGAATCTAGTAGTTATGTCAAACTGTTATGTATATAAGCTGGTTACCTGACTCAGAGCTCTCCTACTATTTGCATATCTCCTGGTCTGAAGTCTCTCTCATCTCTAACTCAGCCATCACACCACCAATCATATGCCAAAAATAGCGACGCAATTTCGACAATATTTACAACTAGATTCTGTCCTCTGCAACTTCCACACTAAATGCCTGCCTGCTACAGCCGTGCATATGATCTTTTTATTTGGGTACCAATCCGACCAGTACCGTTCTATACCGCTTTATACCGTAACCCCCTCCATATCTTCGCCTGTTTCGTGAAAGGTTATGTAGCCCTGCGGCTTGAAAATCTCTGCATCACCCAGACGAAACAGAATTTTGAATTACGTAGACTTATGAGTAATCGTCTACTTCGTGCAAGGTGTATGCCTACGCTTTATTTAGCGACGAAAGTATATGGCCGGCCTTTTATTTGTGATTTTGACGAACATGACCGTCTAAGTCAAAGAACCGCCTCATTTCGTTTATCTGTGGATCTTCCTATCGTATAGCTCTTGTGGCACTCATATTGAGGTTAAATTTGATTAAGTAATAACAGCGTAGGTCGTGCGAATCCTATTTCATACCTAATGTGGCAGTACTCTCTTCGCTGCCTGAAAGATAGTAAACACAAATATCTTACTGAAATCAAAAAGGCTTTCAGTGAGGCTGTTGCTCTGAGAGCCGGAATGATTATTAGCAGAAGATAAGCCCTCAGGTATAACCTTCTTTATGTCGAGTGCTAGTGAATTTCTGGACAAAGGTGTAGACCTTGTGAAGAAAGCTATAGAGGCAGATGGTGAGAGCAAATACGAGGATGCATACAAGTTGTACTACAACGGCTTGGACTACCTAATGCTCGCTCTTAAGTATGAGAAGAACCCACGGTCTAAAGAGACTATAAGGTCTAAATTCACAGAATATCTCTCTAGAGCAGAACAGCTGAAAGAGCATTTGGACAGAAAGCAGCAGCAAGACCAAACAGGAGAAGCGAGCGCCACTTCTGGCTCTGTTAAAGCTAAAAAGACCAACGGGGGATCAAATGATGATGAAGATGATGCTGATAATAAAAAGTTACGGGGAGCTTTAGCCAGTTCTATTTTGAGTGAAAAACCCAATGTCCAGTGGGATGATATTGCTGGATTAGAACTAGCCAAAGATGCTTTAAAGGAGGCTGTAATTCTTCCGGTGAAATTTCCTCATCTTTTTAAGGGAAAGCGTAAGCCGGTATCTGGAATTCTTTTGTATGGTCCTCCAGGTACAGGTAAATCGTACCTGGCAAAAGCTGTTGCTACAGAAGCCAACTCAACTTTCTTTTCTGTTTCTTCATCAGACCTCGTTAGCAAGTGGATGGGAGAATCTGAACGTTTAGTTAAGCAACTGTTCACAATGGCGCGAGAGCAGAAACCGTCCATCATATTTATTGATGAAGTCGACGCCTTATGTGGACCTCGTGGAGAAGGAGAGTCAGAGGCATCACGCAGAATTAAAACGGAGCTTCTGGTCCAAATGAATGGTGTTGGAAACGACTCTGATGGGGTGTTAGTACTTGGAGCGACGAACATTCCTTGGCAGCTGGATTCTGCTATTAGAAGAAGATTTGAGAAAAGAATATATATTGCTTTACCAGACCAGGAAGCACGCGTTGAGATGTTCAAGCTTAACATTGCTGATACGCCATGTGGGCTCAATTCTCAGGACTATCAGACACTTGCAGAACTGACAGATGGCTACTCAGGTCATGATATCGCTGTAGTGGTGAAGGATGCTCTAATGCAGCCAATTAGAAAAATACAGATGGCTACACACTTTAAAAAGGTTCAAGGGACAAATGAGGCAACTGGGGAACCAATGGATCAATACACCCCATGCTCACCCGGCGAGCCTGGCGCGATCGAAATGAATTGGCTTGACCTGGATGGCCAGGAGCTGCGCGAACCAGAGCTCGGTATCAAGGACTTTGTCAAAGCAATCAAAAGCAACAAGCCTACCGTTAATCAGAAAGATCTCGATAAGTTTGTGGAGTTCACCAACGATTTTGGATCAGAGGGCAATTAAACATATAATCATTTCCATACCATAACATCTAGTAGTTGGATATGTTGTTCTTAGAATCTACAATCTTGGACACGTCAACCTTAATCAGTATCAGTGAAACATCCGCCCCCTCAGTAAACACCTTTGCGTTTGGATTATCTTCCAAATGTAGCTTTTTGTAGTACTCCAACTCCTGCTCATCTCCTTCATCTAAGAATTTTGCGACTCTGCCGTTCAAGTTACAACTCAACTCACTAACCTCTGATTGGTTTAGATCTTTAAGCAGTTTCAGCAACTGACCTTCTGGTCCTGAATTGCTCTTTGTGGAGGTTGTCCAATCGTGCACCAAAATGGAACAGTTTGGGTTCTCACTTAAATACTCATATTTCAGGGTGTTCTTGGGAGTTGCCACTAAAACGTAATAGCCCTTATCTGACTCTTTGTGATAAACATTCTCTGGAGTGATGAAAGTGTAATTCATCAAGCTCACATGTGGGGTATTGTTAAGACATGTTCCCAAATGGATAAAATTGGTGTTTCTTAAAAGATCAACCACCGACTGTGGGAAATGTGATATCTCCGAGCTTGTCATTCTTCTTCTCAATTACAGTGTATGAATGGCCGCTACAACACTCAGGATCCGATAATGTACCTTCTCACTTTCACCAGCCGGTTAGACTAAATTCGCTATGGAAAATATAATGGTCTTAAGCAAACCTCCCTCAACAAATTGAATGTAGGTTCAGGTCTATCGACGCGTCCAAATGCTAAACTGCGCACAGCCTCAGAATAACTATTAAAATGCCTGAGTAATGTCTTGACGATTAGCATGCTTATCATTTCTTAAGCATCACGACCACTGCTTGTACAAGACTGTTATGGCTTGTGATACGATTGGTACAACCCCACAAATTCGACGAGCACGGAGAGGCTCAAAGGCCTGTGAAAATTGTCGTAAGCGCAAAATTAAGTGTACAGGAGGTAGCATATGTTTAGAGTGCAGAAAGTATGGAGAAGAGTGTATCTACAGAGAAAAGTACCGAACATACAGAAACAAGACTGTCTCTGTGCCTGCTAGTATACCCGATAGTGGATATGGACCGAAAAATAACAACATGGAGGTGCCTTTGGTATCTGTTCGGAAGTTAAGCAAAGATTCATCTATGGAGTACTTTGGACCAGCAAGTAACTTTTCCTTTGTGAATCAATTGAATCATTATTTACGGCTTCTAAGTGGCAACAGAGCTCCCATAGATGAAGATAAGGGCCTCCAAAGGTTTGGAATGGACTTAATGGTACTGAAGAACCCAGTCGAAGACTTTGATTTTACTCTTGAGAGCATTTCTGTTCATACAGTCAATTCATTGTTAACACATTATCTTGAAACATGGCATATACCATGTCCTATATTTACTGCTGAGGACCTATTTAATTTGTCTGTTCAAACATGGAAGGTTGATTCGGCTCCGGCGCATCGGAAGGCCTTGCTTTATCTAGTTTTATCTATAGGAGCCTCCACCTCTTATTTTGAGCAATACCCTGCAGAAAACACGTCTACTTTGCCTTTTGCAAGAGGTTTCTTTGAGCTTTGCTTGAGGACAGTTCCGACAATATTCTCTGAAGTTTCTTTTAATGCTGTGAGAATTCTGTTCCTCATGAGTCTTAGTGCTTGTAACCTGGGAGACACCTCTAACTCTTACCTCTACTGTGGGTATGCCTTCAGAGTTTCTACAGCTCTTGGTCTCCACCAAGCAACAGAGTTTGAATCAATGCATCAAAGAAGAGTTTGGACTTCGGTGTGGCAATGGGAGAACTATTGGAGTTTCTGTGTTGGAAGACCTAGCGGAATACGTGAGGACATAGAACCCCCTATTATAGCGAAAGAAGCTTTTACCTCAATTGGGTACGGAGAGAAGAAGAGATTTGCCATTAATCACGAGCATATGAGACTACGACTTTTGTTTGGGGCTAAGTGCAGCAAAATCCATTCTCAGATTTATAACACCAAGAAAGGGCTAGAGGCAGTCATCGACTGTGTTGAGAAGCTGTCTACAGAAGTTGACGAGGACTATTTTGGCTGCAGCGAGCCAATATTATACAACAGCAACTACAACGAGGATCTCGGTGAAGAGCATAACTTGGACATAAATCTATTCAGAGAGTGGTTCTGGATCAGAATATACTACTTATATCTGAAAATGATAATCTATCGGCCGTTTTTAATCTTTTATGCCTATTTGAACATATCCAAACGTGAGGCTTCTGATTATATTCGTGAAAAGCTAAAGTATCTTTCCCAGCTATGTCTTCAATTCTCAATGGATATGTCAAGCTTCATTATCGGTCTCAATAGAAGAGTTAGAATGAGACAACCCATCTTTTTTATTGGAACATATCTGGAGAGCGCTTCTACCATTTTGCTGTTTTATGTCTTGAGCAATTCGGATAATATAACAGATGATATGGCACACAAAATTTGGGAGATACTTCAGAAGACTTGTTGTTTCCTTAATGGATCATGTGGGGGACCATATATTGGCAGTATCCGCTTGATAGCAAATGACGCTTTGAAATCTCTTCATGATATCATCTTCACACGGAGATCTGAGTCTGAGAGTCGCACATACTTTGATAAAGTTGTTCAAGGATTTGTTAGTAACGCAGCAGCGGTTGATCCTGATGAAGTCCGATTCCACGGAGAAACATCTCAGTCGGACAAAAAGATAAAGCAGTCAGAAAGCAGCTACTCTACTACGTTTCATGATAAAGAAGGATCAGATATGATCGTAAGTGATAACGAATATATTGAAGGGTTCTGGAAACAAACTCTTGAATGGATAAACTATGCCTAAGAGTACAGTACGTTCAGGTTGAAGCCCTGTCAAGACAGTATGCAATACCCAACGCCTTTTCTTCTTCTGACTTCTTGGTGACCACCTGAAGGCACACAGGCATTTTATCAAATAGCTTTGGATCGTATGAATCGTATATGTTTTGATCTTGATCGCTTACCGGCTTGTACTTCTCATCCTTTTTATCTTTAAACTGGTCAACTTTTGTAACAGGGACCACAACACTAGCACAATCGCAGATGTTGAAAGGACCTGTATAATTGATAGTGTGTGCACCATTCGGAATAAATGAGGTGCTGGGCCAGATAGGACAAATCATTGCATCAATCCCCCATTTACTCCAGTCATCTAGAAATTGCTGTTTTAGTCTGTACACTTTGTCTGACAAGGACCACCATTCATTAAGTGTGATTGGAGATTGGTAACCCCCAGCAGTACACATCAACTTCACACGAGGTAAAATAGGCTCCCCAGTAATTTGGCAAACTTGTTCAATCTCATGGCCTCCGTCAGCTCCCAGAACCTTTGCTAACGTATCTGAGAGTTCGGCCTTTGAAGTCCAATCGATGTCGACGACAGAATGCCCTGCATTAATGAATCTTTTTTTTGCTTCTTCCATTGCCCTTAAAATAGGTGGATGTGGCATAATCTCTCCGTCAAACGCCCAGAACCCTAACTTCAGTGTCGTGTTTTCGTACTTAGGTATTCCTTTCCAGGGAATATTGAGCACCTTGGGGTCAAGTTTCCATAATTCACTCTTAACAATGGTCTCTGTCAACATTATAATGTCATCAAGAGAATTACCCATGGGACCAATAACAGATGGTACCAATTCCTGCCCACAATATGAATTGGTAACATTCATGTACGAAAGCCTACCCGTGGAAGGTTTCAAGGCATATAATCCCTGAAAACTGGATGGGATTCTAATGCTTCCACCAATATCAGTTCCTAGGCCAATACATGAACCACCGGCGGCAATTAATGCTCCCTCTCCACCGCTGCTACCACCACTGGTGAGATTGATATTCACACCGTTCGATGTGTAGCCAAGGAGGTTGCTGTGGGTCTCAGGAATCATCATAGCCATAGGTACGGTGGTTTTAACATAAAAAATTGCTCCTTTATCAAACAGCGTCTTAGCAAGTAATGAGGTTTCCTTTGAGGGTTTTCCAATTAATGAAACGTATCCAATTGAGGAATCTTTCCCCTCCAAATCCACCTGATCTTTCAGAGAAATGGGAACACCATGTAGCGGCCCTACTACAGTATGGTTTGCTTCGTAGTACTTGTCCAGCATTCTTGCTCTTTCTAGAGCCTCGTCAAAAAAAATCTCAACACAGCAATTGAGGATTTGATGTGCTAATGCAGCACGATGACAGAACGCTTCGGCAACTTCTAGAGAAGTGTACGTGCCTTTTGCAATTGCATCAGCTAAGTCGCAGATACTCAGATGCGTGATTTTCACTTCTTCCTTGCCTAGAATGAGATCCAAAAACTGCGAACAGTTTGTGAAGCCTTTATCAATCATTGACTGCTTCAGCTCTGAAGACTGCCATTTTTCGGGAATAGCCTGATACAATGAAGAACGTTTGGCTTCCGCTATATCTTTCCAAACCATTGTTTTTGAGTCCTCTTTGATATCTAGTAGCTATTGCGGTGATGAACCGTAGAATTCTGATACAACAGTGGCTCCTTCGATACTGTCACTAGAACTTGCTCTCACCTATAAGTAAAACTAAAACTATAAGCTCTTGTTTTGCTAGTGACTTCTACCCCCATAGTAGTGGTCCCGAATCTGTAACGGTTTCCCAGATATCCTAGCTGATAGAGAATTTCGCTTCTCGGTTCTCGCATCTCGGTTCTCGGTTCTCGGTTCTCGGCTCTCGCAGCAGGAAGAAGCCGATAGGTGATCTTATGCACGAGCGTGCGGCGCTGTACATTTACCTCAGCAGCTGAACACGAACCGGTAACCCCTCTACAACTCAGTGTACTGAGCCCTTGCCACTTATACTATCCTCCCACCATCTCTCTCCTTCAGCGAAACACCCAGGAACGCTCATAGCCCTCTAGCATACCGCGCAACCTTTTGAGCCATTGTCCAATTATCTGGTATCTTATCTAATCGGAACAATCTCTCTGCCGTCTCAACGTGCGTCAAGTTTGCCGCATAGTTTTCCTCGAATAAAAAAAAACAATAAGACAATCTACGATAGGAACTGATTTAGTGAGCTCACTACTACAGTCTTACAGATGATATACTCAGGAACTTCTGGAGCGACATCCTCTTTCGGAAAACTAGCGCAGATTATGAGAGCCGATCTCCGTCGTATCGAGTTTTATACAGGTCTGATAAAGCCCATAAACGTTGCGATGAGGATATAGAACATATTTATAAATTGATACTCTTGCACTAGACTACTGATTCAACATAGCGTCACGTAAAGTAAAGATACACTGAAGAGATTCTTTTTGCTGGTGGCTTGGTTTTTATAGATTGCAGATGACAGAGGGCATTTTGAGTCAAGGATATGGCTATGGGTTCGCCCTTGGTATAGGAGCTGCCTTTGCTCTTCTAATGTCAGTAATCACCAGGGTTCTTTCAAAATATATGGGCCAAGTACAGAATTCGGAGAGATTCTCCACTGCCTCCAGAAATGTGAGTGCTGGCTTAATAGCTTCAAGTACGGTGTCAGCATGGACGTGGCCAGCGACTCTGCTTTCTTCTGGGGCATGGAGTTATAGCCATGGAATCAGTGGAGGATTCCTCTACGGCATCGGAGGAACAATCCAAATCACATTTTTTGTGTTTGTCGCTATTCAAATAAAGCTAAAAGCTCCTGTAGCTCACACTGTTTCGGAGTGCTTTTCCATAAGATTTGGCAAGGCTGGTCACTGGTTGTTCCTCTTCTACTGTGTAGCAACTAACATTCTTATTTCTTCCTTGCTTTTACTTGGAGGATCCCAAGGGTTTTCAGTTGCTACGGGAATGCACACAGTGGCCGCCAGCTTTCTGTTGCCTTTAGGAGTGATGGTATACACAGCTCTAGGAGGGCTCAGAGCAACTTTTATATCGGATTGGATCCATACTGTGATCATCTATGTTATTTTGATTGTTTCATGCTACACGATTTACTGTTCCTCTTCATTGATTGGCTCTCCATCCAAGATGTATGATCTTCTTAAGGAAGTACAAGAGGTTTTTCCTTCCGAAACAGGTCAAAGTTACCTCTCATTCAAAGACAAGCAAATGCTCCTGTTAACATGGACCGTGATGATTGGTGGTTTAAGTTCTGTGTTTGGAGATCCAGGTTATTCTCAGCGTGCTATTGCTTCAAAGCCAAAAGATGTCTTTCAAGGTTATATGATGGGTGCGCTATGCTGGTGGATCATTCCTGCCTGTTTGGGTTCTTCTGCTGGGCTGGCATGTAGAGCACTGCTAACAAATCCTGCATCTGTCACGTATCCTAACGAGTTGAGTAGTACCGAGATCAGTTCTGGAATGCCAGTTATCTACGGGTTGACAGCTATTTTCGGAAAAAGTGGAGCAGCAGCGGGTCTTGTTATGCTTTTTATGTCTGTTACTTCAGCCACATCCGCTGAATTGATAGCATTCTCTTCAGTGACAACATATGATGTTTATCGAACATATATCAATCCGAAGGCATCTGGTACTCAGTTAGTAAGAGCAGCACATATATCTGTGGTCAGTTTCAGTTTGTTTATGGCTATATTGTCTGTCATATTTAATTATGTTGGTGTCACAGCTGGATGGCTTCTCAGCTTCACCGGTATTATATTAACACCAGAGGTCCTGGCAGTTACGCTGACGTTGTTTTGGAGTAAAATGACAAAGCTCTCTCTGATCATAGGAGCACCGTTAGGAACTTTGACTGGAGTGTCCTGTTGGATTGCCGGTGCGTACTGCTATGGCGATGGAGTTGTTGATAAGGTCAGTTTGATGTTGAATGAGGCGACGTTCATAGGAAACATAACCGCTTTACTTTCCACGCCAATTTACATCATCCTGATCACCTATCTTAAACGTGATGAAGTTCCATTTGACTTGGGCATCTTTAGCCAAAAGATTACTCTGGGAGATGATTTCGACACTGAAGAAAAAGACGCTATTGTCATTGACGATGATGAGAGAAAGCAACTTCATCACCAGTCTCTGTGGGCTCTTGCAATTAACCTGTTCTTGTTATTAGGAGTCTACATCATCATACCTGTTGCTCTGTACGGAAGTTCTCATGATTTAAGCAAAAACTCATTTGTCGGCTTGATTATCGTGTTCTTGATTTGGTTAGTGGTAGCAGCCCTTTATATCATTCTCTTTCCTTTATGGCAGGGGCGGCACTCTATCATGTTCCTTGTCAAAGTCTTCCTAGGTAAAGAGTCACCTATCACCGTTGATGCCTTGTCTCAATCGGACAGAATGTCTGAAGGGGAAGTGATCGAAGATAGTTTTAAGGGAAAACAGTGATTTCCTGAATGTTATGGAACATGATTTCTTTGTATTGGTTTTCTTCAGTTGTAGCTTATCTGTATCAAGGTGATGCATTATCGATAAATCATATGTCTGCAAGCAGTATCGCTTTCTAGCATTGTCAGATCTAGGCCTTCACATAAAGCACTAACCTTTAGCTTCATCTGTTCAGCATTACCAAATCTCAAGAGACGGGGAATATTCCTTCTAGATTATACGAGATGCTCTCTTGAGGTATTGAAACTAAAATGTGAGGCTTCAATAAAGTTTAAACAGCCTCAGAAGTATATCGAGGATACATGATGGGAGCAATCTGCTGGTAGATCATACCGGCTTACTTAGGTGTGTCGTCAGATATCTCTCTCCGCAGAAAGCGTAACCGAGACCGAGGCTGTGCAAGTTAACCATGAGACCAAGAAGTGATCCCCAGTAAATAAATTGTTACCAAAACCTTAAGATGCCTATATGGTGATAGTGAGACAGAGGAGAGATACTATTCGCCTAGCTGCGATGCTTCTGAAGAGGTGCTTAGTGGAGTCCGAAACGGGATGCTACCTTCCTGGTTTGAAAATTTATGCAGAGCCAGGCTTTAGGGGGGATCAGATCCTCTTTACGTGTGCCGCACAGCCTTAGCAAAATAAACCGAAAACAAACTTTATATTCAACTGAGTAGTGATCTGTTTGTATTTGTAAGCTCTACTAGTGTTCAAGTATGTTATGGTCTTTTTGGGAGACTTAGTTACAATGCGTACTCCCCTGATTGATGGACCAAGTATGGTGGAGCCAACAAATCTGCTTCTGCTGGGACGTCCAACTGGCGTGAATGTTCCGTTTACGCAGCTTCCATCAGAGAAGGTGTGCTTTTCAGGAGACAATTCTCCTTTGGCTGGCCCTTCTCGCGGAGCGGAGATCCCAGTCTCAGACGTTCTGCACTCAGAAAAGGCGTTTATTGCTGAAGAGGTAGATATAGATGAGCATTACCCGGAGAAAGTCAGAATTGTAAACATTCCACCAGATAAACAAGACAGTATGCACAGAATGCTTGTGGAGGAGAAAAGGAGGATTGGCCGCAGTTCACAGGAGCAGAACGACGATAGGAATGCAAAACGGCACGCAGACGAGGAGCTAGTGCCAGAAATGGATATCGATGCTCGAAGGATATCCGGCACGGAAGTGCACAGATTTCTCCCCGATCCGAGCCCAGCTGATAAAGACAATCACGAAACTGCATTCAGCATCCGACTACATCCAACTACAAATGACGATAATTCAATTTTCAATGATAGAGCGCATCATATCCCGAATTCGTACCAAAACCCCCAATACTCTGAGAACACACCAATTCTTGAAGATGAAGATCCTCGATTTACTGAAAAACAGGCAAATATAGCGAATGGAACTTCCAAGTCATCACAGGACCAGCTATGCATTGACGCCGGGAATTCAGAACAACTACCAGAATTATCCTCTCCTGAAAATAGTGCTCCTGTTTGGCCCGTAAAGAAAAGAACATTCTATTCACCAACGGTCGTTAGCCCAATTTACAATTCAAGCTGCGTTCAGTGTCAACGACTGGGAAAGGCTTTGTTTTGTAACCGGACTTCTCCTTGCGACATATGCTCCGCCAGAGGAAAGACCACTTGTCGCTATACAAACGACAGCTTCGTTGTTAACTGGCGCCAACTGGATGCGTTCAAGCCTTGACCCTACGTGTGTTGTAGTGCTCCACGGGTCTGTACCCGCGTTCGAGTTTGGCAGATGATTTTGTTTTCGCTGTGTTTTCAAATGCAGGCAGGACACGAGATTTTCAACCACTTGATCAACAAAAATTTACAATATTGGTGGGTTGGTGTTGATTCTGCGAGAACAGAAGCTGGTGTCATCTGACAACACACAATCAGTGATAATCAATGCAGCCGAAGAAGTTGAAGAATCCCGAACTGCTCAATCCGCTCAAGCACAACGTAGTCTGGGAGGAGATAGCGAAGCCTCATGTGCTACAGAGTTTGTCTACTAGATCAAGCTCTGGATCTAGGACAGTACAGCTTTCTGGACTAGAAGATGAACAGCAGGAACTTTTTAACTTACTAAGAAACACTGTAGAGTATGGAGAAGGCAAGTCGTGCCTTTTAATTGGCTCTCGTGGAACCGGAAAGACTACAATGTTGAATAATACGATCTTGAAATTAAATCAAGCCTTCCCTGGAGGGTTCTGTGTCATACGAATAAGCGGACTCTATCAGAGAGATGACAGAAGTGCAATCAAGGAAATTGCAAGACAGCTGGATTGGCACCTAGTGGGTACTTCTGCAAATCAAGAACTTTCGTTTGAAAAGTTCTCTGCTAGTGAGACAATGAACAACGTGATGAAAGTATTGGACCGCTCGCAGCTCGACCAGGAAAACGACGACACAAGTGACAATAATGAGAGATTCCCCACTCAAGTACCATTGATATTTGTAGTGGATGAGTTGGACGTTTTTACAGAAGACCCAAAACAAACTCTATTGTACAACCTGTTTGATGTTGCACAGTTATCGTCCTCCGATTCTGACAACTACCGCTCGCGTGCAATTGCAGTAGTTGGATGTACTACAAACACGGCTATTCGTGAACAGCTTGAAAAAAGAGTTAAGAGTCGATTCAGTCAACGTGTCATACAAACAACGAAGCCTAAAAACATACAGCAGTTTTGTTCTGCAATTTGTGCTATGCTGCTGCCTGAGTTATCCACAATTCCTGGTTATGATAATAAAGAGGATGATCTCTATTCTTGTTGGAGCCATTATAAAAAGATTATTCATGAAATGGTATACTCTGAGGGCCACTTGCGTAAGCTGATTCTGCAGAACTTCTACACCGTTAGGAGTCTAACCATGCTGAAACCCATGCTGTCAGAGGTAGTCCAGTCCCTGGTCTTCTCTGATGAATGGTCCCCTAACATAAAGGTTCAGTCAATTACGAATCGCAGTCTCATATTGGTTCCTACACTAAGTGAACTTGAATGCAAGCTGTTAGTGTGCGGGTCAAGGCAGTTGCTAAAAAACTACCTTGATCAAGTCAACTTCAATGTTGCGTACGAAGAGTTCGAACGACTAGAAAAGGCAGATACAAACATTCTCAATTCCCAATTGCAAACGATAGGCCATGTGCGGCTCGGTGGCTCCGCAGGACTGTCTCGCGATGTCTTACTGTTATGCTGGGAGCGTCTAATCCAGCAGGGTCTTCTTGTTGAACCATTGCGTCAAGTAAATGGAATTAATGCCAATTTCTACACCGGCGGTGAAGAAAACAAGATGTACCACTGCGACGTTGCTCTGACAGAGATCGAGCGTTGCTTCCCAAGGTCAGGCGCTCCGAGCTGGCTTCATCATTGGTGTACCTTGTGAGGCAGTTCAGCAGTATGTATCAACACCCCCTTCAACTCCGTTTCTCGGTTATCTTCACTAGTCACATTCGCTACACCCCTTGCGCCTCCACTGCAACACCCCCTTTTCTCCGATACCCCCATAAGGCGTCCCCGCGTTTGACATTTGATCATCCCCGCACATTTTTTAAATCCCCGCCATATCCCGCCGAACCCCGCAGGGTTTCCCGAAGGACCGCCCGCCAGCGCGTATAAGACTCCTGAAAACTTTTTTAGAGTGGCTTAAATTAAAAGACAAAATAGCTATGGAGACAAAATGGCTGCGCGTTCCCAAGCGCAAAGAAAAAACATATATACAAGTGCAAATGACTAACAAAAACCAGTAAGGCCGACAAAGACTGGTCTGCACTGTTACCGAGTTCATTATCGCTAACATTGGTTTTTACAAGCACACAGCTGTTGTTTTGAGCCACGAGATTTCCTATTAAGTGGCAGTGCATTTTTCTTTCCAACATCAGCGTTGAAAGCTAAAATCTCCGACATTGTCATCGTGTGCGTGCGTTCAACTCCGGCATGGACCCTACGCAAGACCCGGACTTCCAGCCTCCATCGAGCAATCCAAGTTTTGAGCCTACCGTTTCATCGAAACTTATACCAAACAGACTCCCGATTCAACCTTACGTGATTGCAGATTACTTGGAGCCGATCGACCAGCCAATTACTCATCGGTCTTTGGGCGATACTAATTCTGCTGCCTCATCCAGTGTGGAAACAGAGTCGAAATTGCAAGGGAATACCAGATTCACAATTGACACTCCTCCGAGACCTCTTTCACCAAACAGCATGAAGCACAAGATTCCGAAACTACCGACAGAACTACAGCCATTTAGTTCAAGTGAAGAAGAAGATCAAGGAACGACCATGCAGAAAGCCATTTACAGCCCTGATACTGATTCTATTGGGCAGTCAGAATCCATTCCTCCGATAGGAACCACAACTGATGGGAATCATAGATCCGATTCCTTCACCGCAGACATCCCTAGGGTACATTCTTTTCAAATTGCAGACCTAGAAGAAGTTCCTCATGGGATTCAGAGACAATCCAAAGACCTTGATGGATACCATTTTCCAACACATCGGCTGAAAACTCGACTGTCGGATCCCAACAAGTTCCCACTTGTGGTTGTGGCATGTGGGTCGTTTTCACCAATAACATATCTCCACTTGCGTATGTTCGAAATGGCCTTAGACTCGATCAGAGAGTCAACTCGATTCGAGGTGGTTGGCGGGTTCTACTCTCCTGTATCTGATAACTATAACAAGCCAGGGCTGGCTCCTTCTCATCACAGGGTCCGAATGTGTGAATTAGCGTGTGAAAGAACTTCTTCGTGGCTGATGGTTGATGCGTGGGAGTCTCTGCAAATGAAGTATACCAGAACAGCATTGGTTTTGGACCATTTTAATGAAGAAATCAACATCAAACGTGGTGGTGTATACAAGTCTCAAACGGCAACCGAGAAGGTGGGAGCAAAGATTATGTTACTTGCTGGTGGAGATCTGATAGAATCTATGGGAGAACCCAATGTGTGGGCGGATATGGACTTGCACCATATCCTCGGCAATTATGGATGTCTTATAGTGGAGAGAACAGGCTCTGATGTTCGGTCGTTCTTGTTGAGTCATGATATAATGTATGAGCACCGAAAAAACATTCTTGTGATCAAGCAGCTTATCTATAATGATATCAGCTCTACTAAGGTACGGCTGTTTATAAGAAGACAGATGAGTGTTCAATATCTATTGCCAAACTCTGTCATCAGGTATATTCAGGAGCACAAGCTCTATCTACATGATAGTGAGCCGGTCAAGCAGGTGATGGGCTCCAAAGATTAGTTAGATTATCTATTACAAAAAATTGCTCTAGTGTACACTACACCATTGTCACAAGTTCTTCTGCTGATGTCGGGTGGATAGCCACACAGCTATCAAAGTCCGCCTTAGTAGCTCCCATTTTGACGGCGACGCCGAAACCTTGCAAAATCTCTGATGACGAATCACCAACTATGTGCAGTCCAACCACTTTTTCGTTTAGACTCTTAACACACACAAGTTTGTAGGCAGTTGGTGATTTATGGTCAGACATGCTGTAATACATAGAGGTAAATTTTGATTGATACACTTTGATATCGCCTTCGCCGTACTTTTCGATTGCCTGTTTTTCAGAAAGACCAATAGAGCCTGCTTCTGGATGGGAGAAGATCACAGATGGAATGTTGTCAAAGTCCTGTTTCTGTGATTTGAATGCTGAAGGACCAAAAAGTCTGTTGGAGAGCTTTCTTCCTGTGGCTATAGCAACAGGAGTGAGCTCCACGTTACCAACAACATCACCCAAAGAGAAGACATTTTCCACGTTTGTTTGCTGGAACTCATCAACTATGACCTGACCGTGAGAGTTTAGGTTGATACCAGCCTTATCAACAGCAAGCGGTAACAGTGATTTACGTCCAATTGTCCAAATAAGCTCATCGACAACAATTTCCTCGCCTGTGTTGAGTGTGGCCTTCTTAGCTCCGTCGGGCAAGAGATCAACGCGTGTCACCTGCGATTGCTTGTGTACGTGAACACCCTCATTTTCGTAGTTATTAGTGATGGTCTCCTGAATTATGGAGTCGAATTTTCTAAGAACAGTATCTCCTCTAATAATCAAGTGTGTCTCCGACCCCAAGCCATTGAATACCCCTGCAAATTCCACCCCGATGTAGCCTGCTCCAACAACGGCAACACGCTTTGGCTGCTTTTCGAGTTGGAAAAAGCCATCAGAGTTGATTCCTAATTCATGGCCCGGGATATTATCAAGATCGATAGCCGATCCTCCAGTAGCAATCAGAATTTTATCAGCGCTGAACGTGGACACTTTCGACTTATCGTCTCTATGAACCACCTCAACCTTCCCTTCACCTAGGAAACGGGCAGAGCCAAAAATAAAGTCCACCCCCTCCTTTGTCATGTTTCTCTCGTAGATACCGTTGAGTCGCTCGATGTAAGCGTCTCTCTTCTCCTTGATCTTGGCCCAGTTAAACTCATCAGCCACGGAGGGATCAACACGGTCGAATCCGTAGTCACGGGCCATTCTCAGCTTGGACGCCATATCAGATGTATACCACATAATCTTCTTCGGCACGCAGCCAACATTGACACAAGTTCCTCCCATCTGCTTAGCCTCAACAACCAAGGTGGAGGCACCATATTTAGCAGCTCTTCTAGCGGAAGCCACACCCCCAGAGCCACCTCCGATCACTAAGTACTGATAATGCGATTTCATATTCTTTAACATAACTTCGGGAGGAGATATATGCAAATTGCAGCCAGCCTGATTTATGGGAGCAAAGAGTTTGCCTTATATATTCGCAGCAAACAGAGGTGAAGTGAAAAGTTACCGGGTCAGTCTAGAAGCTAATGCTGAGTAATCTGGCAGGCGGTGTGAGGGGTGCGAGGCAAATTCGCAAAGCTCTGTATCTTGTCTGAATTTATGACAAAGAAATAGTTTGTTTGGGAAGGGTGCCGGTGCTTGCAGCTCAGTGATACACAATTGCGGGCGAACTCAAGTTGAGCTGCTCTGTTTTACTGCCTAGTATGTCGGACGAACTCAGCGGATCTGAAACCGGAAACAGTGGCTTGCAACAGCAGCCTGGAACCCAAGGCTCACTTTTCACTTCGAATGACGTGGATGAGTTGATGGAAGAGGAACAACGGGATGACGAAGCTGATAGACAGCAGGATGGTGACGCTAAGTCTGAGTCAGCTGTTCCCGAGATCGACCCGTCTTTGACAGCTCTTCCAGAGCTCAACAGAAGTGACAAGACACTTGAAGAGATTCTTGATATGATGCAAGATAAAGAATTCACTCCGATTGTGCCTGACAGTGTGACTGATTACTATTTGGCAAAAGGGGGCTTTCAGACCTCCGACATAAGGGTCAAGAGACTATTAGCCCTTGCAACACAGAAGTTTATCAGCGATGTGGCTACAGACGCCTATGAATATTCCAGAATAAGATCCAATTCTGCCGTATACAACTCTTCCAACCCGCATGTCAGGGCGCGTGCACTAATGATGGCTACTTCCAGCAATGTCACGGGTGTGCATGAGGATTCGACGGGCGCTGATGGAGTGAGTGGTGGTTCTGGTGCGAATGCTGGAGGAGAAAACCCTCAGCAAGGATCATCCCTTGGAGGAAACATGCAACAACAACACAACAATCAAAAGATTTCACTGACATTTCAGGATCTCAGCAGTGCGTTGGACGAATACGGACTTAATGTGAATAGACCCCAGTACTATCGTTAACGAGTTATTTTGAGTGAAGAAATTTACAACAAGATAAATAGCAGTTTCATTCATAATTCAGAGACGAAAAAGGAAAAGGCACCTCATGAGAGCTCAAACGATGGAAAGCACCGGCGTTTCCATGAATCAATTTCCCAGTTGATAAGACCTTCTTCGGAACCGATAACAAGTGAGCTTCTGTCCCCGTTACGACACACTGTCAGACCGCACAACTCCTGATTACATCCCACAAAGTATGGCATACGATCATTGAGGTTCCAGCTAGTTTGGCCAGCTCCTGGCGAACGTACTTCCGATGACGTGCTTGACAGCGAACTGCTAGATTCTGGATAAGTCCTGGTGACATTAGATGTAGAACCTAGAGTGAACCGCGGAGCTGGACTTGTTTGTGGACCAGCATCTGATCTTGATGATCGTTGATCCGCAGAAGAAACTGATTGCATCTCATTGTCTGACGGAAGTCGCAATCGGAATCTTCTAGGACCAGAGTATGATAGAACATTGCTGGTATCAACACCTCGTCCACTGCGAGTATCGAGAGGATGATGTGTTCCAGAAGGTGTGGATCCAAAAATAGACGTTCCTTCGATGGAACTTAGTTCCTCAATAGATTTCACAATAGGCTGCTCATAGTGAGAGCAACCAGCTTCTGACATATGTTTGGGCAGTAGTATTACCTGGTGATTAGAATAGTCGCGCGTATCCACCATGTGTACCCTTCCTTGGTGCTCAGCAATGAAGAGCAAATCATCTGTGCCTCCACTAAATTTGCAAACCCTGAAAGCTCCACTTTGTGAGTGTCTTCTGGTGGAGAATACTTCATGTAACGGGGACTGCTGTTTGCGAATATCGTAAATCAAGTTGACTCCTTCTTGAAAACAGACACTGAATTGAAGCCCTGATTGGTTCCAATCTGTGGAGAAGCCACAATCGAAATTTGTGTTTATGGATCTGCGGCCATTAACGTCGTTCATGCGTTCTTCGGGATGTAGAGTGAAGATCTTCGAAGAGTCTCCAACTGCTATGATGGTTTTTTGGTCCGGCGATAGACTAGCATGGTTGAGAGCAATTCCCAGATTGACATTCATTTCATGTTTTGCCATTCCTCGATTCAACACATCGACCAAATACATGTTCTGGTCGTTGTTACAGATGATCGATTTGTAGCATGAGTTGGAAAATTTGTAAATGGACACAGAGTTGTTTATGAGCGTTCCAATGTTCCTGCTCGTCACATAATCTGTTTCCTTGATATATACACCAAACAATCCTCTCCAGTTTCCAAGATTCGAGTTCTGGGAGCAAGAGTTCACCACTCCCCCGACAACAACAATATCATCTAGTTCCTTGAGGCATCGCGGTGAGGTATCAAAGTTTGCAACCATTGAAGCCGATTTCAGACCGCTCGTAGAATAAGGTGATTCCGTCCTGTCAAAGTTGAGACTCATCAAAGTAGTCGAAGATGGAAAGTACACAGAATTGGTTGAAGAAGATGCACATACCAAATCTTTGAGCTGCCAATGACTATACGAATGTGGCTATGTGTTAGTATCTTGAGCGCTTATTTTTTGGATGAGTGAAACACTTACTTCATTGTAATGCTAACATTGTGAAACTTGGACCTAGAATGTAGAAAAGAGGTCTTTGTACCCTGATTGGCGCCGGAACTTCCAGGTCGAGAGCTAGAATATAAAGGTTAGTAACGTGTGTTCCTTTAAGCTCATTTTGATCTTCTATTGCTTATCTGTAATTTCTCAACAACTAAACCCTTTTAGCTACTTTATCGGCTAACTTAGGATCTATGTGAGTTACAACTTTAAACTCCGTTGCTACTTACGTTTCCGGACCCGATAGTGTCTCAATAGTCATTGTCACCTGATTTGTAAGTTAAACTTTGTTAAAAAGCACTAACGATAACTCCTTGACCATTTGTTTTGTGTCTTTGCTCTTCCTCTTGTGGCTGCTTATCTTGTTTGCCCTGTCTATTTTTTATTTTACCCTACATCCGTTACCTGACTCACCAGAAAATCGCCCTGGTGATGACGTAATCCATACACTGCTGTGGGGAAAAAGCCCCTCCAAAAAACTGATACTGGCTCCGTCAGATTTTCTCAGGCCAAGCATAAAGTTTCCGCGCTTTACAGGGCGGAGGAATTTAGTCGTGGGAGACATAATTGTCGCTACATCTGCGCACTACTGAGGATTGAACAAGAGCAAAAAATAGTAGTTAGTTGTCTTGAAGTGAAACAAACAGCTTTAACAAGTTATCAATGTACTAGAAAGTATAGAGGTACTTGTCGGCCTCTGCAATCAGATTGAGAATATTAGTATTAATAGAACATTGGACGATTGAGTGTTGGCGAAGGCGTTGGTAGGTTCCTTCAAAATGGCATCGATTATATATTTTCTTGACAACAAAGGAAGACCTCTTCTTTCACGGGATTACAAGGGAGATGTGCCGTATTTTGCTGTGGAGAAGTTTTACTATCTTTTGCTGAACAATTCTATTGGCAATGGCACTCCGGAGGATGGCAATTGCCGGCCAGTATTATATGACAATGGGATCAGTTACGTTTATCTAATGCATAAGAATTTGTATATACTGGCATTAACGAGACAGGACACAAATGTTTTTGATATTTTGTGCTATTTGAGCAATCTTGTGAAAGTTTTAGAGAGCTATGTGAAATCTCTTGAAGAGGAGTCGATAAGGGACAACTTTTCTATAATATATGAGCTTTTGGATGAGATGATGGATTTTGGTATCCCGCAGATAACTGACCAAAAGATTCTGAAAGAATACATCACACAAGAGTCATTCACGTTGGAGAGTATTCTTGGGTCTGCGACGAGGTCGAAAGGTGGTCTTGCTCCGCAGCAAGTGAAGCAGCCGCCATCTACGCTCACAAACTCGATCAACTGGCGATCTCCTGGTATATTCTATAAGAAGAATGAAGCATATTTAGATGTGATTGAATCTATAGACATGTTGGTGAATGCAAAAGGACAGATGTTGAGTTCCGAGATCTATGGTTCTATCAAGCTGAACTCATTTTTGTCGGGGATGCCGGAACTTATTTTAGGTTTGAATGAGCGGTTCTTGAACAGCGGCCTTAGCTCCATAAAGGGAGAAGCTCCAGATCCGGCGGCGTCCGCAAAAGGTATTGAAGTTGAAGATGTCAAATTTCATCAATGTGTCAGGCTATCCCGGTTTGAAAGTGACAAGATGGTTTCGTTCATACCTCCAGACGGCGAGTTCGAGCTAATGAATTATAGAGTGCACTCGCAGACTCTAAAGCCGCTGTTTTTAGTTGACTACAAGATGAAAAATCATTCAAACACAAGAATAGAGATAATGGTGAAGGTGAAGGCTAATTTCAAGAACAGAATAACGGCTAATAAGTTGGAAATTCGTGTTCCTGTTCCAGACGATGTGGACTCTCCAAAGTTCCATTACAATAAAGGGTCTATCAAGTACCTTCCAAACGAGTCTGCTCTGTTATGGAAATTCAAACGTATTGAAGGAGGAAAAGAGTATGTGATGATTACAGAGCTACTTCTTCCATCTGTTCATGATGCATCTGACATTGAAAGCTTCCGCAAGAAGCCACTGAATCTCAAGTTTGAGATGCAGGGCTTCGTTGTCAGCGGCTTGCAGGTCAAGTACCTCAAAATCAAGGAACCAAAGCTTAATTATCAGAGTTATCCTTATGTCCGCTATATTTCTCGCAGTGGTGATAATTACTCTGTTCGGGTGAAGTGAGTTGTACTGTCGTTTTATAGTTTGATTAGGAGAGCAGTATACATAGAGTACCGTGTGACTACATGGCATAGTGAATATATATAACGGTTAGGCATCATTTGTTTGGAGGTGAACAATTTTTTCCCTTTTATTTTTTCACGCTTTGAAAAAAGCACAAGATCGAACATGGGCTTGCGACAAGCCAATAGGAACTGCTGAAGCACTACGAAGCTCTGGTTTGGACAGAAGGTGGCACAAGTCAGGAGTGGGTTTCCGGAGATCACGGCTGTATAAATATGACTGGGGTAGACTCTGAATCCGTGGATAAGCAGGCAGAGGCTAATCGCCTCAAAGATGAAGGAAACAAGGCATTAAAGGAAAACAACTTTGATGAGGCTGTTGAGAGATATAGTCAGGCTATTGAGCTTGCTCCTACTGCTATCTTTTATTCTAACCGTGCGCAGGCTCAGATTCGACTAGAAAACTATGGACTGGCGATAAGTGATGCTAACGAGGCAATAAAGATTGACAAGAACTACTTGAAGGCCTATTACCGTCGAGCGATGGCAAACAGTGCGATCATGGAGTACAAGAAGTCGCTGTCCGATGTTCGACTTGTTTTACAACGGGCTCCTGCTGATAAGCATGCCAAGTCTCTGGAAAAGGATCTGGTGAGGATCATGAATCAGATCAAGTTTGAAAAGGCCATCGAGGTTGAGGAGAAAGGATCTGTTATCGATAGAGTTGATCTTGAGTCTATGGCTATAGAGACCTGGTATCAGGGAGAAGATCTTGATATCCGTGTTTCTGCTGGTGAGGACAAGCAGAAAAGAAACGTTGAGGTTGCGATGACGGAGAAATATATTGAAGAGATGATTGAACTGTTTAGAAACGGGGGAAAACTTCCTCGGAAGCATGTTTGTGCCATAGTAGCCGCAGCTAACAATATCTTTAGCGGAGAATCGTCTCTTGTTGAATTTGGGTTGAAGAGAGAGCAAACACAGCGAGCTGAGTATCAATGTGAAGACGTGACAAAAATAACTGTATGTGGAGATACACATGGACAATTCTTTGACGTGCTGAACATCTTCAAAACCTTTGGAGAGCCATCAGAGGAGCATATTTACCTGTTCAATGGAGACTTTGTTGACCGTGGGTCATGGTCGTGCGAAGTTGCATTGTTGTTATATTCTATGAAGTTGTTGCATCCAAAGAAGTTTTACATCAATCGAGGAAACCATGAGACAAACGATATGAACAAAGTATACGGCTTTGAGGATGAATGTCGGTTTAAATATGGAGAGAGAGTTTTCCACTGTTTTTCCGAGTCGTTCAATGCTTTGCCATATGCAACTTTGATAGGTCAAGAATACATTGTGATGCACGGAGGTCTGTTCTCGTCTGACAACGTGACATTGGACGATATAAGACACATTGACCGTACAAAGCAACGCCAGCCTCCTAAAGAAGGTATCGAGATGGAGCTTTTGTGGACAGACCCTCAACCTGCAGACGGCCGGGCTCCTTCGAAACGTGGAATAGGTATGCAGTTTGGCCCGGACGTTACAAAGAACTTTTGCGACACTAATGGCCTCAAAGCTGTGATTAGATCCCACGAGGTGCGAATGGAGGGCTACGAAATCGAACACGATGGAAGACTGATTACTGTGTTCAGTGCTCCTAACTACTGTGATGCACAGGGTAACTTGGGTGCTGTTATTAACCTGACGCTTGACGCCAACAGCCAGTATAACATGGACTGTGTCAAGTTCAGCCATGTCGAACACCCAGACTTACCACCTATGCACTATTCAAAGAATCACTTCGGGCTCTGAGTCCTCTGGTGTTCATGTTGGACTCGGTCAGGGCTGGCCGCAAAAATCAACGGCAGCCCGTTTGACAAGGTCCGGTCTCGCTCTCGAAAAGGTTGTAGAGGGAGGCAACCTGAGTGCGTCATTGTCCTCCCTACAATATATACCTTTTCTGTAAATGAGTTAAAGACCAAACACGAGCAGAAGAAGATGGTGAGCTCGTTTGTTTTACTAGAGCAGACTTTTCATTCAACATTTTTTCTCCAATTTTTTCGCTGTAATTTCACGCTTTCTGCATCTTCAGCTAAGAGACGTCCGATCCAGCCAATTGCCCTCGAACACGCGCAATGGTCCGCTATTCCTCTGCCCGGCTCCTCGGCCTGCTGCTCCCTGTTTTACTGGCCGCCAACGCCGCCTTGGCCCGTGAGCTGGGAAACATATCTGTATCCCTGCAACTGGCCCCGGGCCGTGTCCCCGACCCAGCAAGAACCTTTCTGCAGTTGATTCCCCAGGAGCCCCACGCGCCCCGCTCTTATCACTTTGCCCCCGACGGAACGCTCAATATCACAAACCTCGAGGACGGCTCGTACGTTGTTGTCCTGAACTCTTTGGATTTCACCCTTGCAAGAACCAACCGCTTTCTCGTGGAAATAACAAACCACTCGTCTTGCGCTTACGAACTGCCTCCAGGAGCGTCCCAAAAATCACCAGCCCCCCTCCCAGAAGGTCTCTCGTTCCCCGCAGAGTCGCTCCGCTACAAGATCTTTGCAGACTCCGACCCCTCGGCAGGAATCCTGAGCTCGTTGCCTTTCGTAGGGTATCTCACACAAAACCCTCTCGCAGCAATCGCCATAGTCGCATGCATAGCCATTATCTCGCTGCCGTCAATAATCGGATGGCTCGATCCTACTTTCAACGAAAGAGTTATCCAGGGTCAGCAACAGCAACAGAAACAATAAACGTGCTGTGCCAAGGCAGCCGATACCTCTGCCGCGTCCAGCACCTCACATCGTCTGCACGCCCCAGCCCGTGGCTGATAAGGCACTAAACACCCGTGCACACCACAGCCCTGCCTTTAGTTGTAATTTAAATAACACACCCCTTTGCAAGTTTCATATACAGTAGTTCTTGTCCTGCTCCAATGGCGCTTCGTTTGTTTCCATACATCCCGCCCTTTGCCTGTACACCTCACATTCGGCCGGACCCATAAACCCCGGTGTCAATTCTGTCTTTTGTCCTATCTCTATGTGCCGTATCTGCCTCACAGCACAACCAACACGTTCGCTTAAAGCTTCGCATAGACAATGATATCCTTGCACAACGGCCTTGTGGACTTCAAGGTTGTCACCGTGTGCTGCTTATGGTACTTTGTTTCCAGCCTAACAGCGCAACTCACCAAGAAGATTCTCGATCAGTTTGAGTTTCCCGTGTTTGTCGGCGAATTCCAGTTTCTTTCCAGTTTGGTGCTCGGGTACTGCTCTGTACAGATCATCCCCATGTTTCCTCGCCTAGGAGCAAAATTTCCACAAACCCCCGTCCGTCCTGCTCGCTTCGCCTTTTCCAAGCGTCTTTTCAAGCTCTTTCTGCCAATGGGCTCGTTCCAGTTTGTTGGAAAGTTCTTCAGCTTAGCTGCAACAGCGCTCTGCCCCGTGGCAACCGTCGCCTCCATTCGTGCCCTTGGCCCTCTTCTCGTCGTCTTCGGGTACAGAGCATATTATAAAGTGCATTTCCCCTCAACAACTTACATCTCGCTCGTTCCCCTGCTGCTTGGTGTTGTCATCATTGTTCTTTCTCAATCGAACGATAAAGATACTTCTCGCGCACCCATATCAGATCCACAGCTCAGCAGACAGAGTGGAATTGAAGACTCACAGGCCGCAGACCTTCTTATCCAAGAACCATCAAACCTCAAAGGAATATTCTTTGCACTGGTTGCTGCAACTATCTTTGCCGCACAGTCTATATACGCAAAAAATGTCGTCACAGATGAACATACCCTCGATAAGATTAGCGATCCTGGATCTCTTGCACTTTCAAGATCAGCAGCTCAGACAGATGATCCCGCCGATCTTGAGAAGGGCAGCTCAGTAACCAGAAAACAGGTCTCCGAATATGACTCAGTCATAGAAAAACCTGACAAGCTAACAACGCTCATCTATTGCGCAATATATGGATTGGTATTATCTGTACCCACCTTCTTAACCTATGAAGCGCGCCAATTACTTTTCGAAGGCCCCGACGCATCCCCGGAATCCACAGCATATTCAAACTTTTATTCCATCCCATGGTCTTTATTGATGCTGAACGGAATAAGTCATTTTAGCCAATCTCTTTTAGCCTTCCATATTCTCGGAATGCTTCCTACAGTGACATACTCTGTTGCTGCCATGATGAAGAGAATAGTCATCATATCTGTTAGTATGATCATAACAGGAAAACAACTCTTATTTTTAGACGTTCTTGGTCTTCTTCATATAGCCGTTGGGCTCTATTTATATGATAGATTTGGTTCCAAGAAGTGATATTATACTCAATCATTGGCGCCATACCATTAGCTTACCCTCGCAATCAGCCGCAACAAGCTCGCCTCGAACCGTTTTGTTACCATCCCCATCCAATTCAATTGACATTGAAAGTTCTAAGGCTGTAATTGAAGAGCATCCAATTAAGTTGAAGTCTCTCAATTTTACAACTTCCCAGTCAGAGTCCAACTGTATTTCATATAATCCAATTCGACCACTCTTGAATCCCAGAGCTAGAATTGCAAACTGAGATAGAACTGTGCCTTCAGATCTATTGTTCTCTCCAAAGCTTATAGCAGAAACCTCATCCTCAATAGGATGACTGACAATAAGCACATTGTTAATAGTGACAATCTTCAATAAATTAAATTCGTCAATGGTGGCGATTATTCCTTGTTCATTACTCATGGTAATCAGACGGCACTTCTCCGCCTTTATGTCTCGAATAAACTCCATCCTCAAGTAATCCCAAAGTTTAACAGTTCCGTTACTGTCTAACGAAAGTAAACATTTGTATGTCCTGCAGATCTCCAAGCGCTTTACTGCTGACATATGCCCTCTCAAAATTCCCACAGTCTCCAGGTCTCCTTTTTTAGCTCCCCATACCGAACCTACAGATCGTACATCTTCCTTGTATGACGGGCTTACTCTTTGAAGCTCAGAATTCTTCATAGTGGAGAGATTGTCCGATGCAAGTTTCAACAATTGAATAACACCATCTTCAAATGCTACCAAAAATTGTCTCGAGTCCAGTATCTCCATACTGGTGATGCTGCAGTTATTCAGCTGTTCAAATAAAGAGCAACTATCCACCAATAGACTATTCATAGATGCTTTTTTAATCACAAAGCTATCATCTTCTCTGGTCATGCTATCGAAGGCAATCCACTCATTTTGTCGTAGCAATATTCTTTCCACATTCTTTCCTGTATCTGTCACAGAAAGTGGTAGGTCAAAGAACTTTGAAGCATCAAATGTCAGCCTATTGAAATTTGTCTTTTTAGGATGAGGCTTCGTGAAGAGCTGCCTTGGAGTCTGACCAAAATTGTGAATGACCGATATCATAACGTTCTTCTCGTGGTCATCCTTAATGTTATCCAGATCTGTAGATCCATGGTAACTCAAATGGTGAAACACATTCAGTGCGTCAATTGCTGCTCTTCCTCTTTGTTTGTAACCAAATATCAAGTCAATCCATTCCCCAAGATGTTGGGAAACATACTCGCTTTCCAAAGCTTGTCGCATCTTCATGACAAATGTTACGGGATTGTCATGAGCCCAAGGCGGCAGACTCACATCCGATGCTGTGCTTCCGTCCTGCAAAGTTCCTAAGTCGAATTTGTTCGAGTTCACCAGAAAGTCAGGTAAGTAGTAAAACTCAGGAATCAGTTCTCGAACATCTGTAGTGCTGTCTCTCGATGCACTGTTCCAAGTTTTCGCAATGGAGTTAAACAGACGATCTGCATGGTCAAATTTACCTCCTTGAAGAAGTAAATAAGAGTGGACAAATGGTTTCAATCTAATAAGGTATGATGTCACGATCATTGCAGATGAGTAATGAGTTCCATAATTGAAAGGTGGTGTATCTGGCGACATACTGGCAGATGCATGAAAGCGCTCTCTGAACTCAATTGCTCTTCTTTCAGTTTGAGCACCCATAGGCTTACTCAAGTCCCTATAGGTATTTTGGTTTGATAATTCTAATACCTCGCTGGTATAATCCGAGACAACAAAAGGGAAGATGGGATACTGAGTCAGATCATTAAATGTCCTACCGGCAATGGTGTTAAGAAGCACCAGGTAGTAAAAGTTAGATATCTCTCCTTTGCACCACTTTTTTGTTATCGTCGAGGAACTGAGGTTAAACTGGTTCGATCCCAACGAGTTGAGAATCTTAGAACCAAAAGTATTCGAGGACTGAGAAAGGAGTGAGGATCTTGGAAAGAATCCTTGGTGCGATGCTAGATTTTGGGCTTCTGCAAGAATTTTGTCTTCGTGGTGTAAAGTTATACGCGGCGACAAATGATTGAACAATTCATCCCTGATGGCCTTATTAGTACAGGTAATCAAGAAACTTGCACCATCATTGAAGAATATTTCCAAAGCAACATCTCTCAGAAGGAAATTCCGTTTCGAAACAGAAACCAGTTTATACATGTCCCATGAGGAAGTCACATGTCGATATGATGAATCGTTGCCACTTTCGGTGATTATTTGTACATATGGGTCTCGTTCCTGTTTTGGTGCCTCCTTTAGGTCAACTATCTCCCCTTTCGAAGTAAGAAAATAATTGCTCATCAGGTAAATGTGTGTCACTCCCACAATCAACAAAGATTCAATGGTTTCTAACCCCACAATATGTGTCACATTCAGTAATTCAACGATCTTGTCGCCAACATACAGACTTCTCAATACTTTACGGTTTCGGTCTTCCTGCGAAACTTCGACAGCCAACTGACCGGTAAGAAGATCGTATTCCTCGTCTTCTAATTCACTTTCGGCGGCGATAGGGTCATTGTCCCCAAGGATGCCAGGAATTTCATCCTTATCAGTAACATCTTCCTTTCTGATGATTCGTTTTCTTATTCTTTGAGGTCCTTCGGTAGAATCCAAAACCCAGCTCACTTTAAAAGTTTCCAGAGGAAGTCTGGATTTCATTACTTTATAAATTGTAATAAAGTAACTTAAATCGTCCTGGTCGTCTTGAATATGTCTATTGAATTTCTTTGTCTCGGTTTGGATGATAGCTTTCGTCAAAGATAAGTCACTGAAGGACTGTGTCTTCAGATTCATACTATTTAAAGACTCCGTAAGACTTCTGATGGCATTCTCCCTTGAAATATCAACTTGCTGATCCTCAATACTAAACACCAGAGTATCGTATCGAGATTCGAGAGCATTATCATTGTCAAGTTCTTCAAATACCTGTTTTCTGAAATCATTATCTACCATAGTTGGGAGAGCATCAATGACGTCCTTTAATTTGGTGTCAATTACAGACTCCTTCGCAATTGTCTGCGCAGCCAGACCCAGATCAATACCACTCATCACTAGGATTCTCATACAGTTGATAGACAGGTTACTGAGTTCAGTACTCGAGCTTTTGGCAAATTGAAGTAGGCAAATTGTTAAAGCCTTCAAGCTTTCTGGACTTAAGGCTTTAGCAAGCGATACATCATTTTCAATGAGGCAAGAGCAGCATATCTTAAATTGCTCATAAGATTGAGAACCAAATGAGTATACCAATAATTGCACAACGATCTGTCCAAATTCCCGTTTAAAAATATTGAATGCTGTTATGGATTTGGAACCATGTTCAGAGTCAAACTTTGCCGCTTGCTCAAGCATTATCTCTCCAATTTTCACAAGAGAAACCAAATCTGAACTCTCATAGCGATACATTTTTCGTGTTTCCAACACCTTCATCATAGCTTTGGTTAAGGTATTGAATAATGGTACATTTTGACCGGAAGTCTTCCTGTAAGCGCTAAACTGTTGCAGTCTTTGCAAAATGGTAGGAGTTGCAATGATCGTAAAACCTATCGGACTTTTCTTAAAAATGCCTTCTATCATCGACCAGGATTTAGAGCCATTCTTCAAGACAGAATGCAAAATCAAATCCCATATTAACCCCCCAATAAATAACGAATATTCGTGGCTGATCTCAGTCAAAGATGAGTCTTTATCTAATTCAGATAGGTTCAAGTGTAATAAAATCATATCCTGAATCCACTTTGCATTCTGAAGGCAGTAACTCTTAACAGCAGGTATTCTTTCACAGGATACAATTAGGAGGTCCAAATATAACTTTAGAAGTTTCAAGCCATCAGAATATACACCTTGGTTATCAAAATTCTTCCCAGTGATTGTTATACGATGTATTTGAAAGGATGCATGTCTTGCCTGAAGCTCAGCCAAGATAAAGAATTCGGGAAATACAATGAGACTTTTTGAGTCACCGTTAGCTTGTTTCTTTAAAAGTGATAAAAGGTCTTGCGGACTTCCCATAAAATTGGACCACCCAAATGATGCCGTAAATAGAGTACTCAAAATATCTTTGTCCCACCACCACTTTTGTATCGCATGGATTAGTATACTGGGTTTGACTGACTCCATATAATTTCGATAACTCTTGATGGCTAGTAAAGCATTAATTTTTGTGAGCAACTTCATGGACATCTTGACAATCACCAAGTCATTGCACTCTAACAAAAGATAAACCCATTTCAATGAAATTGATTTGACAATCCGCTTGTATAATTGAGAGTTAGAGTTTGGGTCTGGGTCACATATCAAAGAGGTAAGAATCTCCAGAACAACGATACCACATTTGTGTTGCAACAATGACTTATTGTTCTCTTCGTTGAATGCGTAAACAACATAAAGAGACAAAGATTTCAGAACTTCAGGGGATGGATTTGATTTCACAAGAAGATACAACGAGTCCTTCAACAGAGGAAGCATATCCTCCTCAAAAAGTTCATACTTGAGGGCTTGGATGAATCTCTTTATTACCCTCATTTTTGTCAATTGCATCAGGTTATAAGAATGATACTTGCTGTTTTGCCCAAATACAGAAAACTGAAATAAAATGAATTTGAAAGTATCCCTTCTAGAGGAAGGAGTATAGGAGCTTTCAATGCTGGGCTTCCATATCTCAAAGTCAACAATTAAGGTTTTGTATGCTAATGGGTTTGCAAGGATAGAGTCTATTGGAGTAGAATGGTTGTACCCAACAAAGCTCAGAATTGAATCCAAAACCTCCAAAGTAATCAAATGTTTCTTTGTTTTGAGGATTGTGGCCAGAATGCTGTATCCTGCGTTCGACTCAAACTCTTTCAAAGATCTTGGGTTTTCCAAAAGAAGACTAAAAAGAAGATCTAAAGACTGCACTAAAGTAGTCGGGTCCTTCGATACTTCTATAAATCTCAACGGTATTGTTGCTCCTGATAACGAATAAAGTGAGTCAGTTAAACATATAGGGTTCCACAAAATTACGTCTTCACCTTTCAAACATAAAACCCTTCTGACCAGCTTCTGCTCATGGTGATCAAAATATTGTTCAAGTATGGTCAACTTATCTTTTTCTGTGCTAGATGTAAAGGCATTGAAGTTCAGTATAATATCTCTCTCTTGTATATGAGGCAATTGTGGTTCGATACTGCTGAGTATTGAAAAAGAATTGTGTTTGTCTTTCGTTGCATTGTCAGATAGCATGGCCTCGTTCGTTTCTTGAAGTTTCAAGCTTATAGCCAGCTTGGAGTTGGGAGTAAGGAGAGTGGATAAGTTCCTTCCCTGAAAACATCCAGAATATGAAGGACCAAGATAATATGATATTAGTATCCAATCAAGTCCGCGCGGATGATTTAAAAGCATTATGTTGACAAGCTCTAGTGAAATAGGATTTGACAAAGAGGATCCACTGATTTTAACGGTTGCCTTCACATCTTTAATTTGTGAATTTGTGATTGAATCAGTTCTTGATGATGCTGTAGACTCACAATTGTTGCGAAGATTTCTCTGAAAATTGGTTGTGAGAAGGGATTGAATAAATTCCCCATCAACAAAGAGATCGGCCACTGGGGCTCTGTTGTTTTCATACCTATGGACTATTGTTATGTGGTAGAGTTCTTCCATTTTACAAGTGAAACCATCAAAGCATTGATACTGGGACTCTGGGCCTTGGTTCATTTTAATGAAGATTTGGTTGTGGAGAATGCCGTATTGTATGAGAGGTGTAGCGTCGTCTGTTGTCACCGTTATGAATTTTAAATGGGAACTTTCATTATTGGACAACTTCCCTGTACCAGGAAGTAACCTAAACCAAAATTGAAGCGTGAACCCCTTGGATAAGTCTTTAAAGATCAAAGAATCAAAGGTGACTCCAGAATCGCCAGAAAAGATTAGAGATTTTCTATTTCGTGGGTATAGCAGTAGAAGCCGGATCATGAAGGAAAAGACAAAATCTTTCTTTAGACTGGAATGATATAACTGAGTCAATTGGATATGTGTTAGCCCTAGCTCAAACAAGGACAGCATTAATTCTTCCACCACCTTGGTTTTGTATTCTAAATAATGGTCAATCAAAAGTTGGCTGATGT
Organism: Ogataea trehaloabstinens; assembly: GCA_003706095.2. Taxonomy (NCBI): domain Eukaryota; kingdom Fungi; phylum Ascomycota; class Pichiomycetes; order Pichiales; family Pichiaceae; genus Ogataea; species Ogataea trehaloabstinens. Next base: position 617,934 of record PPKJ02000005.1, on the reverse strand, counting down.
CTGACGAATATAATCTCAGTCTGTTGATGGGAGATATCATAGACAAGTTGCATAGCATTTTGATTATGAGCTCTTGTAACTGGCCAAGCGGCGACCTCAATAGGCTTTCAATGAGTTGGTGTAAACAGTTGCTCTTATCAGGATGTATTAAGGGGAGATACTCCAGGCTATGAAGAAATGTAACAGTTCCATCTCCTGTTCTGTCCTGGTTTGTATCATCGGTGAGAAATTTTCGCATAGCATCTACCTGCTCTGTCTGTTCCAGGCAGTCCACTACCGTGCTGATTAGAGAGCTCTCGGTTGACATCCTCTAGTCTACGGATTCTTGTTGAGAATGCACAGGGTAATCTTTTGTTTGAGCGACTAAACCTTGTTCAATTGAAAAGGACAAGATATATCTGGTTCTCTTAATTATAAACTTCGCACCGTGTACTTTATGCCGCGTTCCTTACAATTGGACCTATGTCCGTTGTTAGCCGTACGGAGCTACACAATAGCGTACCGTTGTGTCTTTTATGTAGATAAATGTTCAATACTGAATCACTCTGGTGTTTCAGACATCTGTGCACCCTTCCCCACCTTGATTTTATATGCCAAAAAATTTCAAGACAAAAGACTTTGCTACTGTAGCCTTGTCAAGATGTGTCAAGAGAAAGAACAAAGACATACACAACAGGCTAGACGTCTTTGCTGTGTGCAGCTCAGTGGACAAATTCGGACCTAGTCGGGCTTTAAGCGCTTGGCTCTGATTGCTTTCCGAGAGTTGGGAACTTGTTCAAGAGCCGTCTGTTCTATCGCTAGCTATCATGGTCTCCGGTGACAATTCGTTAGTGGTGGTAAACGGTACTGACTTAGAGAGTCCTAAGATTGGGGTGGACAAGACTACTACACCAGCTGCTCTGAATGATGTGGAGGGCGGAAAAAGCGACTTGGATAGTTGTGTTGATGACAAAGTGGCACCAGATCATGTGTCTGAAGATTTGTCAGCCTACGATATATTAATATCCCGTCGTGAAGCATACGGAAAGCTTTTTGAGCAGGCATATTTTGACCTTAAAGAAGGACAAAAGTATTTTGGGCTGCCAAGTGAATGGTTGCAGCGTTTTCTTAATTTCGAGTTTGATGCTACGGACCCTGACATTCATCTAAAAATAGGGCATATTAACACTACACAACTGCTGGATGGTACGGGCTTATGCCTAAATCCAAAGTCTAAAGTGGAATTTGTGGCTGAACCTATATTCAAAAACCTTGTGGAATGGTACGGATTGGACTCACAGAGTTTCCCTATTGAGCGGTATCTGTTTATGGATAAACAAGATGGCCAATATAAGCTCGAAACCTATCCGTATTATGTGACACCACATCTCGTTTGCGGCTCTGCTGAATCCGTCAACAGACATAAACTTGCTAATGCTAAACGATTCCTGATTTCATCGATAAATACTGCCCGAGATTTGAAGACGGCTATGAAGAAACAGTTTGGTATTGCCAAAAATACTACTAGAATATGGAAAATAGCGTCCTCAAATGGCAAAATCCCCACAATTCTCACCCATAGATTTTTAGAAAAACTCACTACACGTACTTTAATACCTGCTGGCAGGAAGTCAGGGTCACTGCAACTGGGAGAAATCAACTTTTCTTCAGGAGACATCTTGATAGAAATTCAACAGGAGGATGGGACATACTTAATGGATACCTCATCCACTTTAGCTTTGAGCAGTGGTCTTGTGGGGCTGAACAACTTGGGAAACACATGTTATATGAACTCTGCGTTGCAGTGCCTTGTCCATATACCGGAGCTTTCAAACTATTTTCTTTATGGCTATTACGAAAAGGAAATCAATGCTGGTAACCCGCTGGGAAATGACGGAAAAGTTGCTATGGCCTACGCTTCGCTTGTAAAGAACTTATTGGATAAGCGTTTTTGTACAAGCTCGTCATACTCTCCAAGAGAATTCAAATATACCATTGGCTACTACAATACGTTATTTTCCGATTATCATCAACAAGATTCACAGGAACTTATTGCATTTCTTCTTGATGGGTTGCATGAAGATCTCAATAGAATCTTAAAAAAACCATACATTGAGAAACCAGAGCTTCCTGATGATAAGGTTGATGATTTTTCTCATGTGGCCAACTTAGCTAAACAATGTTGGGATTCTCACAAGCTACGAAACAGTTCTGTGATAATAGATCTATTTGTGGGGCTCTACAAATCTACTTTGGTTTGTCCCGACTGTGGTAAAATTAGTATCACATTCGATCCCTATAATGACTTGACTCTGCCTCTTCCTATTAATAGGAAATGGTCTGCAAAAATCAAACTACTTCTGGAGGATGGTTCTCCAAGATCGTTTGAAGTTGAGCTGAACAAGTCATCGACCTTTGCTGATTTGAAGTCCTATGTATCACAGAAGTTGTCTATTCCAATGAGTGAGCTAATAGCAGTGGAATTATTTGAATCACAAATTTACAGAAACTTTGAGGCTAAAGAGTCAAACATTAGGTATCTTCCAATTTCAGATTTGATCTCAGCTAATGATGATATATGGTTTTACCAAGTGAAGCATAAAGCAGGAGACTTAGTTGTTCCTGTGTTTAATACACTCAGGGGTGGAAGAAGCTCATCATCACCGAAAGCTTTTGGAATTCCGTTTTTCATCACAGTTTCTGAAGAGGACCGGTATTCCTATGGTGCAATCCGTGAAGCTCTAGAGCGCAGGTACGGTCAGCTTTCAACTTACAACTATTTCGAACAAATCCGGTCGCAGTCTAGACCCAGACACAACATAGATGATTTTCCTTTATTGCATGGAAAAGAGAACTTTCAGGCAGATGATGATCTTGAATCAGTCATATCTTTAGCTAATCCCGATCTGCCTGGAGATTATGCCTTCAGGATCAAAATCTATGACTCTTCAAGAGAAGTTAGAAGAGGCTATGATAGGTATACTAGGTTCAGTATTAATGGTTTTGATTATCACAAACCAGTCCATGAGAGTACTGATGATGATGACTTTCTTTGGATTCCGCGAACAAATGATAACTTTGACAATCTTCCTGATATGCTCGATAAGTTACCTAAGAGAAAGCAAATGTTTTACACTTACCAAGGTCTAGTAACTTCAGATGATGTCAACTCTGTTGAAAGTGGATCTGAAGAAAGCTCGAAGGAAAAGGACGGCAGAGAGAATTGGGAAATGGTTAAAGATCCTTCATCTGCCAAACTCGAAACCTCAGTCAATTCAAGCGAACGAAGTTCTCAGTCAGACCATTTGGATGAGGTGATGCCGCTGACTATGGATATAGATGAGGAGGTCGATAGTGTTCAGTCCGACGTCCAAGAGACAAATGTGGATAATGATGATAGTGACGCTACGGCTGGATTGTTAATTGATGAGAAAAACGCTATTGTTTGTGAGTGGGATGCCCAGCTCTTTGATACATTTTTCTCAGGGATTGAAGAAGAGGGTGAAGGAGGGAAAGAAACGTGGACATCACTTGAGGCTTTAGGAAACTTGGAACTTGAACAAAGCAGAAAAGAGCGTGCTGCCAAGTTAAAGAAAAACATAACTCTGGATGATTGCATGAATTTGTTTTCCACTCCAGAAGTTCTTGGTGACAATGACTTATGGTATTGTCCAAAATGTAAGGAACATAGAAAGGCCACTAAAAAGATTGAGATATGGTCTGTTCCTGACATTTTGACTATACATTTGAAGAGGTTTGAAAACACAAAGAGTTTCAGTGATAAGATTGATGCGGTGGTGGACTTCCCTATCGAAGGCCTTGACATGAGCAAGTATGCAGTTGGAACCAGTGATGAGCCTTTGATTTATGACTTGATTGCTGTTGATAATCATTACGGTGGTCTCGGAGGAGGTCATTACACAGCCTATGTGAAGAATTATGTTGACGGAAACTGGTACTACTTTGATGACTCTCGTGTATCACCTGCCGATCCTCAAAATTCTGTTAAAGGTTCTGCGTATTTACTCTTTTATCGCAAGCGGTCTAAGAAGCTTTTAGGAGGTGACTTTTTTGTCAAAATGGCTGAAGATATTACTAAAAAGGCCGAAGCTGTGAATACAACTCGTACCGCTCTGCAAAATGCAACATTAGCTCAATCAGATGAAGATTCGAAGGGGACATATGGGTCTCCGGTCCACGCTGATGTGTCTGTGTGTGGAGGAATAAGTCCTTCCGGTTCTATTGTGAATGGAATATCTGCAAGTGAAGTATCACTAATAATACCAGACGATGCAGACTCTTCAATTCATGACGACTGCTATAGAGCTGTGAAATCTGAAGACGCAGCAGAGGTTGGAGCCGCGGGCAATGCGATAAAGCGCCGCAAAAAGATGTTTCTCCGATCCAATCTTGCAGATTCAAACACCGGCTCCCCTCTAAGCGAGAACGATGATAACATATCTACGTACAGTGGATCAGCTTTAGCTCCTTCGAACGCGGGAATAGCCCATGATGAGATGTTATCTGATGGTGCTGATGTTTAGGTGGTGGCAAGGCGGAAGTAATTAACATGACAGATTAATGTTTGCAGACTGATGGATATGCATAGCTAGAAAATTTAATAAATATAAAAAAGAAAAATTATCAACTTTGAAAGGTGATGGTATCGTTTATCCTTAGTATACGTCCGATATTAGATATAACGGCCAACCACACGCAACAACCAGCATGGATGAAGATGCCACTATCTCACTACGTCCAATTCACTTTTCTCCGGATGTTTTAGCCCGTATAGCGCCCGATATCTCTTTACAGAAGCACTTGCAACACGGCCTGCGTCCTTCGCTTCGGAAGTTCCAAGAGTTCCGACCTGTCATAATATCACAGGCTGGCATTGGAAGATACGAGTCCAGCACTGATGGCTCTGAGAAGAACGGATCAGGCTGCATTCTGAGCTCTTGCGTTGTGAAATCGGGATCAACTACAGCTATATGCACTATAAGTGCTGGGATAGTAGAAAATTCAGACCAAATGATTGATGATTATAGACTAAGGCTTGACAGCGACATAATCGAGACCACAGAAGAGAAGGAGGAGCGTGAACTGAAGCAGTGTGAAAACAGCTCTGTATACACGGAGGTTGAGGTATCGAGAGGTCGTACAGGCCCTCCTTCTCCAGAAGAGATTTCTGTTTCACAGCAATTATATGAGACCGTACTACACTCAGGACTAATCAAAAGCAACTCGCTGAGTATAGATTTGGGCATCAAAAAGAGGCTTGAGGACGGAACTGTCAAGACTGTTTCGTATGAGGATGCTGTTGGGTCTTCTCCTAAGAAACAATACTCTTTTGTTCTCTATTCCAACATTCATGTTTTTTCAAGAAGCGGGCCAATCTTTGATCTTTGCTACGGTGCTTTAGTAGCCACATTGAAGAGGGTAAAATTACCCAAGGTATTTATACAGGAACTTGACTCAGACTTCAGTCAGTTTGGAGAACGAGCTGGTGGCGATGACGAGCTTGAACTGTTCTGTGATTCTACTGAAAGCTACCCTTTGGAATTACAACAAGATAAAATTTCATGGAGTTCCACGTTTGGCTTAACTTGCATAGACAATGATAACGAAGGTACCTCTGATGGTATGGATGTTGATTCACCACAAACGGTTTTGTTAGCGGATCTGGAGGGGGATGCGGAAGATGACATTTTTAATCGTATACGTGTTGTTTCGGGATCTAATGGTCTAGTTGAGGTCAGTATTCGGAGCAGCGATGAACAGGGCGTAACGCGAGAGGATATTGCAGCTGCCATCGAACTGTCAAATAGAAGGGCTGCTGATATGAGGAACCAGTTTTAACAACTGATGACGAATAAATAAATCAGACAACTAATTCTTTCTCGTCCTGATGTTGCGTTGTCTTGGGAGAGGAGAGCCGGTATTTGAATCGTAATTCATCTGCAGGGTCTGTCTGTCAAGTAGCACATACTCATTGACCTTAGCAGCAACACCTCCCCTAACTCTTTGAACAACCTTGGACTTCTTTGAGCTTTTCTTGTAGACTTCGATATAGAATCCAATAAATAGAACCAGGTAAGATGAAATAATTGCACAACCACTAGCAGTAGCAAGTGGAGTTCCAGCACAGTCACCACAATGAGGCAGCCCAGGAGCAAAGTTGAACACAACCTTCTGATATGTGGCAAAATAGATGAAACTCAAATCCAGAATAAACTGGATAATTTGGGATCTGGTAACCCATTCTTTCCACCAAACTCTAATACCTCTGGCGGCTAAGAAGTAGTACCAATACATAATGACATGGACACACAGGTTCAACACAATGGGAACCCACGATATTGAGGTTATTCCAATTAGTTGAGTATAGCATAAAAGAGCTGTGGCACCATGGTGGTATGTGTGCAGAAATGTTAGCTTCTTTTGCTTCACAACTAGAAAAAGAGTATCAACAAACTCGGCAAACTTCACCAAATAGTTCATGTAGTAAAGAGTCACCATCTGCTGTGTCCATGCACCTCTTCCACAAATGGCAAAGTAGAGCCCATTTTCATAAATCATCGGGATCAGCTGCTCCACCATTAAGAGCAGTAAGCTGAGTGACAAAAGGGTCAAAATCAAATTATGGAGCTGAAAAGGAACATTGAGAACCAAAGGAGCAATACGCAGCTTTCTAATCAGGGATCTACCACCAAATATAACCAGATAGTATATACCAATTGCTGTGAAGACTGGGATAGGAGTGGAGAAAAAGGTCACTCCTTCAACAAATTCAAACTCGCTTGGAGTTACTCTTCCCGCTGTCAATTCAGTGACGGTCTTATCAAAGAGATCGAAAAGAGAGATCCCAAAAGGGTGTTGAATTGTTGGTGAAGGGATCCAAGACATTTTATGAGCGCATATACTAGTACGTAACTAACAGAGCAAGCTCATACACGCTTTGTACGGATTGCCAGAGATGAGTACGAGTCTGATTTATGTGTTTACTTTTGATTGGAAAATTTGCGAGATGGCACGCGGTGGCAGGGGTAAGCACATGCGGTGACGAGATCACGCGGTTATAGTCACGTGCTCACAGAGGATAGTAATATGGCTGTAACCGTGCGGCTTCTTGTCATGAAGAGAAACGTCAAGCTGTGGTCCACCCCCCTGAGGATAGTTTGATTTCTGACGAATACGGTACGAGTCTTGAGGTGTTTTTGTAGACTTACTAATGTCTTCGTCCGAATTCCGAAGGTTTATGGCGGGTACCACGATGGAGGCTATGTAACGGATATGCAGCGAGGGTTTTCTGATTGACCGCTGGCAGTCTACGGCGTATCACCAGCCCTCGGAAATTCGGAAGCTGAAAAAAATCCACTTCCGAAAGTGCGAACGTCACACAGCTGCAGGGCTGCTAGTAGTAATCGGTACCTCTGGGTAATAAGCGCTTTGTCTTTTCCGCATATACATACGAGAAATACGAGTGTAGGGTGGCTTGTGTGAAACGTCAGCCAGCGTGGTGGAGACTTGCACCGTCAGGTGGGCTGCTATAATTTTTCCCGTGGACCCCCTGCTTAGAATTTTTATTGACTCCGGAACGTTTTAAGCTTCCGAGATAAAACTCCCGGAAAATTAGACACAATCCAGAATGCATCAGCCGCACCAAATACCAATGGGAACTGCATTGCTCTCCGTTCCTGATCCATTATTTATTTATGTATATCTACCCGGGGAAGAAATTATAAAAAAACTCACTAATCTGCCATCTGTCAATCTAATCTCTGTATGATCATCTAAATAGACAAACAGCATACAATTTCTGAAGTGCTGCCCACGAAGGATTCGTCGTTTTTCAACTGGCGTCACACGAAAATCAAAGTCCAAAAGTACGCAATAAATCAGCTGGGATAACTGGCCACACTATTATAGAGCGCAGATACAGGATTGAATTTGACAAGCCCCAAGATGTCTTCAGAGTCCATTAGTGTCAAGTCTGAGGTTGGCGAGGCCGAGGCTGAAGCGTACACCGGATTCAATGATTCTGCTGAGAGGAACGTTAGAGAACTAGCCAGACAACTGACAACGCAAAGCGATAAATCACAGTTGTCTGAAACTGGTGAGAAGAGTAGCAACTTGATCCGTGTCCTGACATCAATGTCTCAAGTTCCAGGAGTTCCTCCATATGATGGGATCGACCCGAGACTTGACCCATCTACTGACGACTTCGACTCAAAGTTTTGGGTTAAGAATATGCGCAAGCTTATGAATTCCGATCCCGATCATTACAGACCCACATCTCTGGGAATTGCTTATAGAGACTTGTGTGCCAAGGGAGTTGCATCGGATGCAGATTTCCAGCCTACTGTCCTCAATCTACCTTACAAGATGGCGAGGGACTTTTTTTATGATTATTTTCAAAGAAACAATGAGTCTCGGTACTTCGAGATCCTGAAGCCTATGGATGCCCTGATGAAGCCTGGTTCCCTTACAGTTGTTCTTGGAAGACCAGGTGCGGGATGTTCCACACTACTCAAGACAATTGCCTCTCAGACGTATGGCTTCAAGATTGATCCCAAGTCTCAGATAAGTTACGATGGCCTTACCGTTTCTGATATACAAAATCATTACAGAGGTGAAGTTGTCTATTCTGCAGAAGTGGACAATCATTTTCCCCATCTAACGGTAGGCCAAACATTGGAGTTTGCAGCTGACCTAAGAACACCTCAAAATAGACCTCCTGGAGTAACCAGAGATGTTTATGCCAAGCACTTAGCCCAGGTTTACATGGCCACTTATGGTTTATCCCACACATATAACACCAAAGTTGGTAACGACTTTGTCAGGGGAGTTTCGGGTGGTGAGAGAAAGAGAGTGTCCATTGCAGAAGTGACTCTTTGTGGCTCTAACATTCAGTGCTGGGATAACGCAACAAGAGGGTTGGATGCCGCTACGGCTTTGGAGTTCATTAGAGCATTAAAGACTTCAGCAGTATTACTGGACACCACACCATTGATAGCTATCTACCAGTGTTCACAGGATGCTTATGACCTGTTCGATAATGTGGTTGTGTTGTATGAGGGATATCAAATCTTTTATGGACTAGCTACCGAAGCTAAAGCATACTTTGAGAACATGGGATATCAATGTCCTGAGAGACAGACTACTGCTGACTTTTTAACCTCCATCACATCTCCTGCTGAAAGAGAAGCTAAACCAGGCTTGGAAAACAAAGTGCCTAAAACTCCTAAAGAGTTTTCTGATTACTGGAGAAGCTCACCTGAATACACTGCGCTGATCAACGAGATCGACTCTTACCTTCAAAAGGCAAAAGAAGTCAACTTAGGGGATGAATACAAGACTGCTCATATGGCAAGACAAGCTAATCATACCAGACCTTCGTCTTCATACACTTTATCGTATTGGATGCAGATCCGAACTGTTATGAAGAGAAATATTTGGAGAACTAAAGGAGATCCATCAATCACGTTGTTTTCGATTCTATCTAATATTATTATGGGTTTGCTCTTATCATCATTGTTTTACAATCTTAAGTCAGATACAGGTACGTTTTATTACAGAACATCATCTATGTTCTTTGCTCTGCTTTTTAATGCTTTCTCCTCTTTGCTGGAGATCATGGCCCTATTTGAGTCAAGAGAGATTGTGGAAAAACACAAGAAATATGCCCTTTACCATCCATCTGCTGACGCATTCGCTTCTATTTTCACTGAGATACCCGCAAAAATCATCACTTCTATTGGATTCAACCTTGTCTTCTATTTCATGGTCAATTTCAGAAGAAACCCCGGACATTTCTTCTTTTACTTTTTAATGAATATATCGGCAACCTTTGTGATGTCGCATATCTTCCGCTCAATCGGTGCATTTACCCGTACTCTATCAGAGGCGATGACTCCTGCTGCTTTATTATTATTAGCTCTTGTCATCTATACTGGTTTTGTGTTGCCAACTCCTTCTATGCATGGATGGTCGAGATGGATTAATTACATTGATCCTGTGGGTTATGTCTTTGAAGCTCTGATTGTGAATGAGTTTCACGGTAGAGAATTTGAATGCTCATCATTTATCCCATCATATGATAATGTTGATCCGCTCAATAGAATCTGTTCTGCTGTGGGTGCAGTTGCAGGAGCATCCTATGTGAACGGAACTGATTATGTGAGTTTGTCTTACAAGTATAGCAATGCGCATAAATGGCGGAACTTTGGTATCACACTTGGATTTATCATCTTCTTTTTGGGAGTGTACGTTGTGGTTGTTGAATTCAGCAAAGGTGCCCTCCAAAAGGGAGAGATCATTGTTTTCAGACTGTCAACTCTTAATACTTTGAAAAAGGAAAGAAAACTCGCTGCTGTAGTTGGAGATGAAGAGGCTAATTTGAATGGAGAGAAACCCTCAGGAATTTCCGATAATGCTTCCGATAGTGATGGAGTTGGGAAACTCATAGCTGGTAAGGATATATTCCACTGGAGAGACGTATGCTATGAAGTTAAGATTAAATCTGAGACCCGGAGAATTTTGGATCATGTTGATGGTTGGGTGAAGCCTGGTACTCTTACAGCATTGATGGGAGCATCTGGTGCTGGAAAAACAACTTTGCTTGATGTCCTGGCCAATCGTGTGACAATGGGGGTTGTCAGCGGTTCTATGTTCGTCAACGGTAGACTCCGGGACCAGTCTTTCCAGCGTTCCACAGGTTATGTTCAGCAGCAGGATTTGCACTTGCAGACATCAACTGTTCGAGAGGCATTGAGATTTTCGGCATACTTAAGACAAGGAAAGGATATCCCTAAGGCTGAGAAAGAAGAGTACGTGGAGAATGTTATTGACATTCTTGAAATGAGATCTTATGCGGATGCTATTGTTGGAGTAGCAGGTGAGGGATTGAATGTTGAGCAGAGAAAACGTTTAACAATTGGTGTTGAGCTAGCCGCTAAACCACAATTGTTGTTATTCTTGGATGAGCCTACATCGGGACTAGATTCTCAAACTGCATGGTCCATTTGTCAATTGATGAGAAAGTTAGCTGACAATGGACAAGCAGTTTTGTGCACAATCCATCAACCATCTGCTATTTTGCTACAGGGATTTGATAGACTGTTGTTTTTGGCCAGAGGAGGCAAGACCGTATATTTTGGAGAGTTGGGTGAAAACTGTCAGCATTTAATCCGCTATTTCGAGAAATATGGTGCTGACCCCTGTCCATCAAATGCTAACCCAGCGGAATGGATGCTTCATGTGATTGGAGCTGCCCCTGGCTCCCATCCAAAACAAGATTACTATGACGTGTGGCTGCGTTCCGATGAAAGAAAGCTCGTAAGGGAGGAACTGCGCAGAATGGAAGAGGAGCTTGTTAAGATACCCGTTTCGGATGTTCCAGGCTCTCATGATCAGTTTGCATCTTCTCTCTGGTATCAATACCTTCTTGTTACAAGAAGAGTTCTGGAGCAATATTATAGAACACCATCGTACATCTGGAGTAAGTTCTCTCTAACCATCACCTCGTCCTTATTCAATGGGTTCTCGTTTTACAATTCTGGAACTTCTTTGCAGGGATTACAGAATCAAATGCTGTCTATTTTCATGTTCTCTATTATTTTATTGACATTGGTGCAACAGATGTTACCAAACTACGTCTTCCAGAGATCACTTTATGAAGTTAGAGAGAGACCTTCACGGACCTTTAGTTGGAAGGCCTTTGTTCTGGCTCAAATCACAGCTGAAATACCATGGAATATTCTCTGTGGAACTGCTGGGTACTTCTGCTGGTACTACCCGATTGGACTGTACAAGAACGCATCGCTTACCGGAGCTACAGCGGAAAGAGGGGCACTCACTTGGCTCTTGCTTGTCGCTTTCTTTGTTTATTCTAGTACTTTAGGGCAAGCTTGTGTTGCTGGTCTAGAGGTTGCTGATAACGGTGCCAACTTGGCAACTCTTCTGTTCTCTCTTGCCTTGAACTTTTGTGGTGTCATGATTCTTCCTACTGGCTTCTGGATTTTCATGTATAGGGTTTCTCCCTTTACGTATTGGGTTGCTTCAGTTTTGAGTGCAGCTGTTGGAAATGCAAATGTTATCTGCAGTGATACGGAGTACCGTACCTTTGATCCACCTTCTGGACAGACCTGTGGGGAATACATGGATCCTTACATCACGAGCTATGGTGGTTATTTATTGGATGAAAGTTCTACATCGTCGTGTGAGTTTTGCTCTGTTTCAAGTACAGATACCTTTTTGGCTTCGATGGGAATTGAATATGAAAAGAGATGGAGAAACTATGGTATTTTTATTTGCTACATCGTTGTCAACATCTTCTTCACTGTTTTCTTTTACTGGCTGGCTAGAGTTCCAAAGAAGAATAATAGGGTTCAAGACCAATCTTCTCTGAAGAGCGCTGATTACAAACCCGCCGGAGAACAAGAGGACTTTCAAGAAGTGAAGGAGGGAGCCAGTGATTCTGATGATAAGAAATAGACGTGAAGTCTGGTCTATTCTTAGATTCGTAATGGTTATAAGCTAATAATAAACTAATCACAATACATGCGTAGTCAATTACGTTAGTGAGTAAGCCATTAGTTGAGTACTTGCTTCTTACTTGCGGTAAAGCCAACTTCATTGTCATTGATTCTTTTGAGGGATCCCCTTTTATCAGACCTCATATCTTCTTCAGTGGAGTTCTCACAACAAGAACGGAACTCTTGATCTATTAGCTGAAAAAATGCGGAGTTTGGCGCTTCAGAACCGCGTGGGATATGAACAGACATGGAAAGAGCATTGTAGCTCTTTTGAAAGCAATGCTTCCGAAAAGCCACCTTTTCGGAATCAAGGAGAGACTTATCTAACTCAACAGTCATCGCTCTCACATACCACAATAGAGACCCCAGAAAAGGGGAATGATGTGCAACCTTTTCAATATCAGCTTCTGAAACACTCAGTATTTCAGGATTCTGGTTGAGCAAGAACTTCAAAAAGATCTCAAGAGTAGTGCTTAGTATGATCGAGGAAGTTTCAGTATTCTTCACTTTCACAACTTCTTCTTGAAGAGCGTTCTTCAGGCGTAGGTGTTGGGAAAGAAGGTCCATCACCTGCTTATAATCAACATCAAATTCGCAAACTTCGAATAGCCTCAAAGACTGGAGATCATTCAGTGTCAGAATGATGAGGTTGAGTGTGGAAAGATAATGCAAGTGGTTTCTATAATCTCTTGCTCTAAATCCTGTACAAGGTACCCCCAATTGCATCTGTGTATATGTCACTTTGAGCTCATCGCTGAAAAACTCATCGTTACTCAACTCATTGTTCACAGACGAGAGCATTCGTCTCACTTTGAAGTAGTAGTACTTTGCCATGTCAACTTTGTTGATTCTTTGATTCCAAATGGCAAAAAGATAGAATATATATGGGATTAGATTGTGATACGCAAGCAATTCTTGAGAAGAGAGCTGTTCGGCGTCATAGTCTTCCATGAATTGAAACAAGCCAGGGAACGTTTCTGAGCTGAATATGCCCCATTGCTCGCCTTGAAAATGTGAAAGAACTTCATAGATACTGACAAGTAAATCAAAGTACCTAAGGCGCAAGATTCTTGCTTCGCAGTCTGCATTTGATATTTCAGTGTGTACTGTTTCCAGCTCGGCATGGAGGTATTTTCGGCAGTAACCAAACAAACTCAAAGCTCTGTTCTTTCCGTCCCATGATTTGGCAATATAGGAAACCCCACAGTAAAAGTATGTGATCATACTGAATTCCCGAAATGTCATCCAAGTAACATCTAATGGAACATGTGCAAAGGAGTTGTCATTAATAGGGAGCAGGATCTCGATACTGAACTTGAAGTTGTTGTTCCAGGATTTGGAACACTTCAGTTGTTTAATGAGTGAGTCAATCGATGACATTACCATTTTTGATGAAACAAAATCATCGGAATCAATGCAAATCAAAAGCTCAAGAAGTGAAGAAATTGCTCTAAACTGTTCTGGAAGTTCTGTCATCAGATCCGAGTATTGTGTCTGGAGCCTACGCAATTTCTCAAAACGCAGTTTGATATCTGATAAAGGAGATCCCTTAAACAGGTGTAATTGTATTTCAGTCATCAAAATCAATTGGTAAAGAGCAAATTTGGTCTCGCTCAAATTAACATACAACTCGTCTGTGATTTGTTTCAAAACATCGAAGCATTGATCATGGCTGTCGGCCATGCCAAACATTTGGAATCTGAGAAACGAAAATAAAGCTGTTAGATCAGAGCAGTTTAAGCTTCCAAGCTCAGTCTCAACAGAGTTAAAATAGCTCAAGGTGGATTTTTTGTTCTTAGTGTCATCAGTCAAGAAATGTAACTTGATGCTCAGTATGCTCAACCGGATCTTTAGTTCCATGCAATCTATGTATTTGCACAATTGAAGTCCTTTGCTGCAATAATGAATGGCGGTGTCAAGACTCACTGTCTCGGTAGAAAGTATAAAAGACAGCTCATAATAAATACTGGCTTCAGAAACAGTACTCAAAGAGCCTCTATATCTCTCAACAATCAAAAAAAGGCATCCCAGTGCGGACTTGATATACCTATTATAATCATAGAGTGCATCCCGAGAGTCGACAGTGTTGTAACCAATGGCATGAGCTTGGCTGATAAACCAGTCACTTGCATTGATAAGCTTTTCTATCTTTAACTTGTCCGGAGTCTCTACCCTTTCCCCTTGAGCGTTTTCATCTGGAGATATAATGGCAGTCATCCAGGACTTGTATCATGTACAAACGTATAACCCTCCAGCTAGGCTATTAAGTGTAGCTAATCACAGTACTAATGTTAACATCAAATGATCAAGTTCCCCATAGGAACGCGTCTGGGTCTCAATAAACTGAATATGGTTTTTGAAAACAAAATGCTAAAAGCTACATCTTTGCACTGCATCAGCAGTATCTTTAAATACACAATGAGTAGGTGTGAGGGTTAGTAGGATCAAAACCTTAAAAGTAGTTAAATTTGCCTCGCCCTGAAGGTACGGGGTTAAAGTAAAGCATCGCTAGCCTTAAACGTAGAGAATACTTTACTCTCTAGATAGCCGAAGACTGAGATACTTTCAAGCTCCGCACAGGAAATCTTGAGCCAGAATAAGATGTAAGCCGAGGACTATACAACTCAGATAATGTTAGTAATAAAAGACAGCACATAAGAAGTTTTTCAACTAACGCCGCATTGTCGCAGGGGGGTTACCCGGAATGAATGTACTCTTTTGGGAATTTTCTCAACGATAATTTTGAAGTATAAATAGGAGTGGAACCCCCCAAGTTTTTTAGCGAAAAAAAACAGGAAATACCCATTTGGGAAATAGGAGTTTTGATATACACTAAACTCTGTGGGGCTTACCTATACTAGATCCTTGAGCCAAAGGCGTTTGATCTGGGCTAAGAGAAAGTGTGGACACTATCTTCTTACGCAAAGGTGGCTTATTCCGGACAGAAAGGATTCATTTGGTTGATCATCTTTTCCGTGTTGTCTGGATTACACAACAAGGAATAATAACCAACGTGCTCACTCAACATTTATAGTTAACTACTTTAATATAGTTATTCAAGAGTACACAATAGAGATCATAAAAGGATAGAGGGCAGAATATTATACAATGGATTCCTTGAAGTTACCAACAACAGCGGCACAGGCCAAAGCATTCACTGCCCAGGGCTCACTGGCGTTCCCGATGTTACAGTCGGATATGGTGAAGGAGGAAGGTGTCATCTCTGAGAGGGAAGCATTGAAAAAGGAAGAACCAGAGGCCAAGTTTGTGGACATTGAGGAGAACGATACAGCCATTGCCGAAGATGCTGCTGCATCGGGGATTGTGCCTACACTACAAAACATTGTGGCGACTGTGAATCTTGACTGTCGTTTGGAACTCAAGACTATCGCCCTTCACGCACGTAATGCAGAGTACAATCCCAAGCGGTTTGCGGCTGTGATTATGAGAATCAGAGAACCAAAGACAACTGCATTAATCTTTGCTTCAGGAAAGATGGTGGTGACAGGAGCCAAGTCTGAAGATGATTCCAAACTTGCTGCTAGAAAGTATGCAAGAATCATTCAGAAACTTGGATTCAATGCAAAGTTTACTGACTTCAAGATTCAGAATATTGTCGGATCGTGTGATGTGAAGTTTCCAATCCGACTTGAGGGTCTTGCATATGCACACGGAACTTTCAGCTCGTATGAGCCCGAATTGTTCCCCGGTTTAATCTACCGAATGGTTAAACCCAAGATTGTTCTTTTGATCTTCGTTTCCGGTAAGATTGTGCTTACTGGTGCTAAACAAAGAGAGGAAATATACCGCGCGTTCGAGGCTATTTATCCTGTGCTAAGCGAGTTTCGCAAGAGCTAAGGCTGCTTTTGGCAGATTCACCTTTCGCTTCTTGTTTACTTGGTTGGCTATGTATATTATGTGATACTGCGACTCTAATGATAAAATTTTCGCAATGTGCAGAATAATTGGTGTAAAGGTTCGCTTCGTATACTTTAATTTTCTCTTGCAAAGGGCGGTTGCAAGCGTTGCCCTTCTCTCACTGCAGGAATTTGAATATTACCGTGCGTGATTTTCGAGCCTAGCAGTATCTGCTACGTCATTGGCGTGAGACGGTTCTGGAAATTAGCACGTGACTAACTTTGCATATGACAAAGAAATCGGAGAGTCTGTCTACACTGCGAGAAAGCTGCTGCTGCTGTGGAGAACAGTCTTGGAGCCGATGCGATGCCTGTTTTGAGCCAGTCAATAAGGCTTGTTCTTTGTAAAGAGGACGACCCATTCGAAAAGCACGCGCTATTTTCTGTGCTCTATTGGGCGATAGACAAATTTTAGAAGGTGTGATCGGGTAGTACACACCGCAGAGTACCTGGATCAGCTGCCCGGGATTGTACTGCTGTAACCGGTCGCGGGCGGCAGCAATGGGATGTTTGAAGAATTTAAGGGGCTGTTGTTTTTCTCCGCGCAGGCTTACCTTCGGCTTGGGAGAGGGTACTTTTTTCATTGTTGCTCTGTTTTCAAGCTTTTTTTTTGTATATATTTAGTTTTGCTTGAGTAGAAAAAGGCTTTTGTTTACAAAGGAACGTTACAGGAAGGGTAAAACACGTTAAGAGACACCAAAAAGCCACTAGAAGGGAGATATAGTACGCTGTAACAGCATAGCGACCGTTTTTCCAGGCGCTGAGCATCCCGAGGAGTCCTCCTACGTCAGGGACTAATTGCCTAGAGAGGGTTGCACCTCTGGCATTAGCTTGTCAACCTGCTAGTCATGTCGCTCGCAGAGAAATCCATCAACACTGTGGACAATAGCGACCTTTCTCCTACTGCTAGTCAAAATGTCTCGTCGCCTGTTCCTCATGACAGAAGACAGCAATCTACAAGACCTTCTGGCTTCAAGGACGTTAACGAGCCCACTCCCAAACCTATACTTTTCAAACCTTCTTCTTCAAACACAGTAAGCACCAAAAACGCTTCTCTTCCTCCTTTGCAGACAGATTTTGAAGATCACCGTAATGATGATTCGGAGATTTGTGCGCAAACCTATACCGGAAACGCCTCCACTGATCACCATGCCGTTCCATCCGCAGGGCTCACGTTCAAGGGTCCATTTGGTGGCCCGGGAGTAGCTGCCACTCCTTTGTCGAGTAATTACTCTTTACCTAGCGAGTGTTCACACCAACCCCCTGCAGAATCTCCTCTTGACTCTGCTCCTTTAAGATCGAGCAGTTCAATTTCTTTCCAAGTCCCAGCAACCACTGGTCAGAAACATCGTGGCTCCATCAGTGCTCGCCCATCCTCTACAAAGTTATCGTTACTTGAATCTCCTGCATCTGGAATCCCTAGCGCAAGACAGCCCTCCACTCATTTGGCATCACAGCATTTTATTGGTAACCATGAGCCTGTTCCCCTAAGTGCAGCTGCA